>VZTT01048962.1:0-14446 GCA_013400855.1 Buphagus erythrorhynchus
TGGCCCAGGCACTGCCAGAGAGCAGGACAATGAGCAGGGCAACTGGGACTGACTGTCATCTTCTAAGGGAACAGGAGGTGGACCATGCTAGACACAGTGAGCTGGCCAAAACTCACCTGCCACAACTCTGTTCCTCATAATGTGAAGAAACACCAACCAAGGCTGAGCCTATTTCCTACTGCTGCTTCCCAGATTTGGTCTCCCAGTCAAAATGTCAAACAACCTCAGGCAAGCATGGCAATCCTCTTCTGCATTGTCCCCAAAGCCTCTTGGGATCCTTTTGGGGCAAATTCCACAGTGGTTTCTTGTCCCTACACCCCAGGCCAGCAGTGTGCTCTTCCCACACAAGGGGGAGTTGGGAGAGCTGCTCTGGAGCTGCACCCAGGAGTGTGAGCCGGGCACAAGGCTCCTCTCACAGCAAACAGGAGATTTTTGCAAGTATCAAAAGCAATTAGACTCAGCAGCGACATTTATGGTGAGCATCTGCCAGCAATTCCACCTCTCCAAACAATCCCCACCCTCGGGAGCTGCGGGGAGGACAGAGCACAGGGCAGGATGTTCATTAGGAGAATCCCTGTGGTACTTAGGAGCAAAGAATGATTCAGCCTCTGGATAAAGCCAGCCAGCCTCCACTGGTGAGCCCTGGCCAGCCCATGGGAGCCTGGCTCTGCATGGAATACAGATGCCAGCCTCCAAAGCAAAGGCTGCACAAAAGAAACCAGAGTTGAGCAATTTGTGCTCAGCGTGTTTTGCAGGGTTTCAGGCAGGGCACTGTGACACTGAAATGTCATTCCCACCAGAGGGAGAGCCCTCGGCTGGCAGGAATCACAGAGCCTCCATCCAGCTATCCCGTGTGCGGGATCGATGCTGCCACACCCTGCTCCAGCCAGCTGCACTCGCAGTGAGGGGTGAGCACAGAGAATCCAATTAGCTGGAGGCTCAGGAAAATGCTACAGAAGGATACAGAGCCCAGCATGGTCTAAGGCAGCAGCATCCCAGCACATCCCAGCACCCAGCCAACATGGGAAGGAGGCTACTGGTGAGCACTCATTACATCCCTCCTCAAGAAAAGAACAGTATCCTTATGCACATTAAGCACTTCTATCATTGCAGCAAAGACTTTTAAAGCTGTTTCTCTAGGAATAATTTGTTTGGGGTTTTTTCTCTTTTTTTTTTTTCTCTTTTTTTCCCCTCAAGTCCTTAACAGAAAAACGTTTGCCTCAAAAAGTACTTCTGCAGAATTAAGGTAATCTCTGCCATGCATATCCCCAACAGCCTCAAGGCTGCTTACTGTGTGGCAATTCCTTGGAGCTCAGCTTTAAAATTAACTGTCAGTGGAAAAAATGAACAGTGAGAAGAGACAATAACATGAGTGAGATGAACTGGGGTCTGCATTTTTAAATCAAGGTACCTGGTGATCCAGCCCTCTGCTACCAGACCATTTTGCAGGAAGGATTTCTCAAAACTAGGACAAAATGGAATGCTGGGTTCAGAGAAACACCACATACAGAAGGAAAACCGTACAGATTTAGGAAAAGAGTGTGAAGGGAGACATGGGTGCACACATTTTTGCCAACCATGCAAAGACCACTGGGGTTATGTGACAACTTAGCAGGTAAATGGATATAAATTACTGGAGACAAAGTGAAAGACGGATATAAAGTACCGAAAAATAGAAACCAAGGGTGCTGGGTCCATGAGGAATTTTGGTCACATCACTTCCTCACTCATCAGCTTCCCTTGGCTCCAGAGCTCCCCACAGGGAATGTGGCAGCCACTTGTCCTCTGACAACACACCTGGACATACCTTGGACACACAGTGACCACAGCCCTGTGTGCACTCAGAGCCACTCTAGGTTTGTACACCCAATTGCAGAATGAGCTGTCAGGAGCAATTTTCAATCACAGCATCCAGCTGCCTATTTGAGGAGCCAAATTCCCTCAAAAACTAACACTTCCCTCCCAGCATCTTCCCCCAGGACAGGACCTGGCCCCAAGGACAGACTGTACCAGGACAGCAGACCTCAGACTCCAAGAAGTGCAGGGTTTTGGTGTGCTGCCACAAGCAGCAAAAGCAGGTTCTTACATTTGAAGAAAGCTGTAGAGAATCAAAATTCAATTCCAGCCAAAAATTTTACACGCCAGTTTTAATGCCTGGAGGGACCAGGTTCTTTTTTTTAAGCTTTAACTCACCATGAAGAATTACAAGGCCCACGTGCTAACAGTAACAATCCAAAGGAATATAATGCTCGACACCATCTCAGGAGGTTATGGGCCAGTCCTGTGGGGTCCCACACAGCTCCAAGGGCACCACAGCACATCAGCATTCCACAAACACATCAAGTCACCCCCAGACACCTCATTTGCCACGTGGACAAATGAGACACCAGAAAAAAATGATTTTAGGGAGAGAATGAGAAGTCACAACCCCTTTCACCACATGGAACATGCTGGAGTGAGTTTGTACCAACAAAGACAATGTGGTTTGGTACAAAGATTTATTCCAGAGCAGCTGGCTTCTCTCCCTGGACAACAGCAACCTCTTTAGAGGGAAAACCAGATGGAAGTTAGAGACATGCATTCCTGAAATGATGTTTTGGAATTACTGTACCTGTGCCACACCTGTGACAGTTATAGCTACCCCCTCCGCCGTCTCTACGTCCTCACACCTGGGCTGTAACGTCATTATCTCTAGGGAAATCCTGCCAAAAAACGTAAAATATTTGCACGTTTCCAGGTTACACACACTCAGCTCTTCCCTTTGCATCTCCTGCCCCGGGCAACCTGCTGCACTCATCACAGGTAATGCAAGGCAGGCACAGAATGTAGCCAAGGGACCACATCTGTGACTGGAGACAGACAAGGCATTGTGGCCAAGAAACAGATTTTCAGATAATGCTTAAAGGTAATTTATCAGCAAAGGCTGGAATCCAGACTGGAAATTAACCTGTGGCCCTTTCCTTCCTGCTGAGTTAGTGAGGAGCCAGAAGCTGCAGCACTGGGACCCCAAAGCGCCCTCTGTCAGAGGCTCATTGTGCCACGCTGCCCAATGCCATGGCAGCACGGGGTGGTGTCACTGGTTTAAAAGCACAGCACAGAACTGGATGCTCCCACCCACCTCACACGAGCTTAGCAGAACCAGACACTGATGCTGAAGAAGCCCTGGGTTAGCCCTACCACAGACCTATCCCCTGATCTGGCTCACCCCTCCCTCTATTTTTCCAGTGTCCTGTGACCTAAAGATGGAAGTTAGTCTCCAGCTCTTTATGGCTATACCTGTAGAGCATCAGGCACCCAGGAACAGATCCTGCAGCTCCAGAACTTTCTCAGTCACCCCATTTGGGCTCGAGGTACTTTGGTCAGTCCCAGCAACCTGCAGGTCACAATTTGGTAAAACAAGGGACACCTTTGGCTGTGGCAGGTTCTGTACCAGGAAGCCAAGCCTGGCTCCCATGTCAGCCATAACGAGATGGAGAGATGTCAGGAGACAGGACAGGGAGCCACAGGGCAGGGAGTTTGTGTCAGTGAACATCAGGTCAAACATCTGAACCATGAAGGGGCTGCCCTGGGCTGCTGCATGCACGCTGAGTTGCTCCAGGATTGGCTGCAAGTGTTGAAACCTATCCCTGCAAGTTCATGCCTGCCTTGGCCACTGTCCTAATTAAACTGGCATGCAAACTGGGAGCTGATAAAACACATCCCACTGCCCAGGACATGCACAGGCATTTTTTGTCATGTGTTCACAGCTTTAATCAGATACTGCAGGATTTCAGCCTTCTGAAGGCCTAATCTAGATTTGGAATTTAATTTCCAAACTGTGCTGCTTCTTAGTTCTGTTCACAGGGATATTTAGTCATTACTGGTTCATAATTCCAGTCCTGTGTGCTGCAACTCATCTGAGGTCTCTGTGCTGTATTTTCAAAGATGACAACATCCAAAATGGGTAATGTCTACATGTGGAGGAAGAAGGGCTGAGTGGGAATCCATAGCCAAGACTGCAGAGCCAGGCACAGTTGCAATTTTGAAATGGCACAAAACCTGCCTTCCCACCTATCCCAAATCCTGTACAGAATCCAGCCTGGCCTGCTTGTGCCTCCCCACAAAAGCAGATGCCCTTCTGCTCTCCCCCAAGCCCACAGTGGAGACAGTGCTGGCAAGGAAAGGGTTACAGCAGCAGCAAATGTTAGGTACAGCAAGCCTGAATTTGGAATTTGCCAGGAATGTACCTGTCTGCATTACCTATTAACTGTGGAGTGCCACAGGGCAAGTGCTGGAGAAGGGGAAGGAGAGTATGGAGATTTCAGCTGTCCTGTTAGAAAACCATTAATTTTTATGTTATCCTGCTGCTGCTGCTGCTGCTGCTCAAAACAGAGGGATAAACAGTTAGACAGTGTTAGGAAGCTGGAGGATTATTACCTGTGCAACCCCTGTTACGTACAGTGGGACCCCCTCCGACGTCTCAACATTCTCGCAGCGACAGAGGATGGTCAAAACCTCCAAAGACACTCTGAGCAGGGAGGAGTAAGGGTAGGACAGCAAATACACAGAGCAGTTACCAGAGAGTAAGACACTCCTTGTAAAGGACAGACGAGACTTTCAGGTTTCAGCTTTTCCCTGTTCAGTTTGCCTTTCTCTCACTGTCTGCTCCCAGGGCTCCGTAATCAGCTTCCCTGGTCATGGGAGGGAGTTTACAGCATCCAGCAGTTTCTTTTAATGAGGATAAAACAGGCTGGGAGCTCGTCCCCAACCTGCACATGAAACTGTGCCATCCTGGTGTCAGCTGGAGTTTTCTGTTGAAGTAATCTTTGCACAGAGAAAAATTCATTTTGGTAATAATTTAGATGCTTCTATGTCAGTATTTAAGAGAGGACAGATAAATGAAAACACCAGGGACCTGGCTACCCACCCCTGGCTAAGGCATTGAGGAGAGAAGCCGCTTCCAAATGCTGTCCTGGGAAGCTGAATTAACACCATTTGGCTTCCCCAGAGGCATATTAGACCATACTGTCTCTCTCACTGCTTTTATTTCTGACCCCTAAACAGGGACAGCGTTTTTTCCCCTTGTTTTTCCCCAGTGCTCAAGGTTGCAGCAGGATAAGTGCCCAGCACCCTGCCAGTTCTAACTGTTCCTTTTGTTCCCAGGTTAATGCTACCTGGCGGGATGCCGCTGACAGCAACACAATTGTTCCTGTCTCTCTTGCTCACAGCACTGGCAGTTCCAGAAAAAATGTCCTAATTTCAGAGAAGGAAATCTGTCTCACTCTTCATGTTAATGCAGTGGGCTCCATCTGGGGCACAGCTTACGGCATTTGTGAAAGGAGAATTAAGCCCCACATCCCACGGTATGGATTTTAAACTAGAAGATTTGTTTGGATGCTGGAATTCCTGTCAAGAGCCCCATTTGCTAAATAATGCCCAGACCTCTATCATATAACAGCTCGTTCTTGGCAATCCAGTTCCTGGCCCTGGATTCAGCCTATCCTTAACTTAATACAGCAGCCTCCCAAATGTATCTGATGTTCTGCACTGGGCAGGTCAAGGTCCTGCACTGTTCTTTGTGCTCCTCACAGAAGATGAAGAGAAGCAGGAACCATTTGCTCAATTAACAGTTCTCCCAACAAGATGTCTCACAAAAATTTGGGAACGAAGCTTGTCTGGATCTAACACTGAGCCTGCAAGCTGGGCTTTTCCTTCCTCTCCCACCTCCCATGATGTGCAGAGTGAGGGCAGCCACATGCTCACTTTGCTGGTGGCAACACAGGTACAGGGAAAAGAGGTTGGAAAAGGCTGTAAGGGTTAACTACAACCTCTGGCCATCATTCAGTGTAAAACTCAAAAGTCACGTCTTTATCCTTTTCCCTATTATTTTTTTACACAGATGGAGGAAACCTGTATCAGTGAGCATGAGGGATGTGTTGGGAGGGAGCATTCCTACAGATCCTAGAGACAAAGAGCTGTATTAGCAGGACAGCAGCACTACCACAGCATGTCAGCTCAGAGACCAGACTGTAAGCAGCAGCAAGCAAAATCCATGACTGAGGAAAGGGAGAGAAAGAAAATCCCGTGGTTTGAAATCAGAACAGTGTGCTCCCAAGGTGACAGCAGTCAGCAGATCTTTACAAAGGGAGACTTGAGGAGGGAGCAGAGGGGGGCACTGGTGCACTGCAGGCCACAAACTGGTTTGTTACTGGGTGAGGGGTTGGGCCATACTGGGAAGAGCTTGGCTCCTCTTGTGGACATAGAGGCTGTTTGAAAAGCACTCCAGCTGAAAGCATGTGATTTCTTTTTTTGTGTATGTCTTTTGCACTGTGGCACCCAGCTGTCCCCATGCCAACAGCCAGCAAAGAACTCCTGATGCTCATCCCTGGTTTCACACACAGTGCCTGCTGATCCAGTGCTCCTAGAGATATTGCTGACAGCCCCACTGGGATGATTTTGCCAAATTCCTACTCCAAAAGCCCACAAATAACCGGGGTCTCCTTACCTTTGGGTGTCAGTAATGCACCACCAAGCCCAGGCCCAGCCTCCATACACATATTGCTTCTCATCAGAGCCACAGCAGCCACCTGCAGCACAGCAGAGAGCACAGAGACATCAGCATTACACACATGCACGTGCTCTTGGACAGGGAATAATTTACAAGCAGAGTTCATACTCTTCCTCTTCATAGGCTTCACATGGCAGTTTTCCCAAGGCAACCTTTTTTGGAATTGTCTTATAAAGTTGGAAAATAGTATTTGTATAATTCACTATGACCAACAGTAACACACAGAAAGGGACTGTATCTCAAACCAGGGCTTTATTTTAGTTTTGTTAAGCCCTTTTAGCAACTAGAATCAATATAAGTATCTTCAACTGTGATGTTAACTGCTATGGAAAGCCACATAAGAAATCCACCTCTTCCCTCACACCACCCTTAAATTCCCACAGAAGCTCTCAAGTCAGCACTGGAAGAGGGAAGAACCCTTGAGCTCCCAAAGAATACCTCCTAGTTCTGGCTTGTGCAAGTAGCACAGTGTCTGATGCTTTGATGGTCCATCTCAGAGCTGGATGTGCCCAAGATCCAGGCAGCCTCCAGAACTCTTTTGACACATTTAAGATTTGATCCCAGTGAAGCCAGAAGATGCTGTCTGGATTTTCCTATCTTTGATTTAAGGAACAAGACACCTGCTGCCTTTAAAGACAGCACCCTGCCAGTGATCAGCCGAGGATTCATGGCTGGGAAGGGAGGAACTGTGCAGCTCCCCAGCTCGGAGCAGGGCTGGGAGCTGCTGACTCTCAGGCAGATCTAGCCAGAATTCCCTCTCTCAGCTGCTCTCCATAATCACTCCTACTCCAGCAGTGCCCGAGGGCCTCAGCAAGGCAAGTGCTGTACAAACAGAGCCACAGACAGTTCCAGCTCTGGGAACAGATCTATACAGGCAAGAGAGCCAGGGCAGAGGAAGAGTAGGAACGCAGAAAATTGAGTGGCTCTGGGAGCTTTGGGCTGTGGGAGGAGAAAGGGAGAAGGATGAAGCCAGCAGCCCTTTCAAGAGAAATGACCAGTATTGTTTGCTACTACAGGTCAAAATGGAGAAGCAGAAGCAGCACACATCCAGGCCAGTGTGCCTGCAGGGCCCTCCGACCACAGGAGGGGACTCTGAACTCCTTGCTCTCCTCCTCCTCTTCTTGCTCCTCCTCTTCCTCCAATCCCCCAGCATTTAGCCATCTTCTGCCTACTTCCAAACGCTGCCTGCTTCCAGACACTGGCCACACACTGCCTGTTTTGCTGCCTTCCATGCAGTGGTTGACAAACCAGCAGATCTGCCCCATCTACAATTCTTCACCTTTGCATTTCAGTAAGAATTAAACACAAACGGGAAAAGGCTTTACTTTCTCAGATCTCCTGTGCTGCACAGCCTAGAAGAATATTCTCCTGTCACTTCTGAGCCAGCCTTTGGATAGCTTTTCCCATAGCTGGAAGGCTATTTTAGCCAGGCAAGTGTTACAGAAGCTGATGATACAACATCCTGCAGTAACCACAATGCCTTTAACATTTCTTGGAGGGCGTCAGCCCGGTTAGCTCAGCCTTTCAGCCAGGCCCTTGTTTTCCAAGAACAGGAAGGGAGGTGTTCCTGGCACTCAGGAAAAGCAGCACCACATGGAAAGGTATTTTATTTCCCAGGGTCTATGTGGTCTCTACCAAATCTCTGTTAATATTTTTTCTTAATAATATCCAGAGAAAGCTCTGCACCCTAAACCCACCATTGTTACAGGAAAATGCCTCTCCACACAGATGTTCCTCTTCTTCTGTAGGAAATGCAAGGAAATACTTTATTTAGTATCACACACAAAACGAGCTCCACATTTGCTTCCTGGTGCTACACAGCACAGCTGCAGAGCATGGTCTACTGAGCTAGATTATATGTCAAAAACTGTTCAAAGCCTAAAAAAACCAGGGAAACCTAACACATTAAGGAGGAGTGGGATGCCAGCCAGTTGCTTTCACACATGCTGGACATCTGAGCGCAGCAGAGCTCCGTCCTGGTAAGGCTGAGGAGCTGAGAGCTCATTTTCCATGGCAGTCCTGCTGCCTCTTTCTCAATTCTCAGGCAGCAAGTGAAAAAGGAACCAACAAAGCAAAATCTTTGCTAGGCTAAAGAATAAACCCTCTTGCACAATGAGATTTGGCAGAGAAATTGCCTTTTCCAGCTATAATACGCCCACTGTTCCAGCAGACTGGGTCTCACAGTCGCTTCCACAAACATCCACCGTGCCTCTTCCGGGGCAGTGTGAGGGCCACAAATGGAGGATTCATAGCCAGGGAGCTGCCAGCCAGCTTGGCCTCTTCCCAATGAAGGGGTCTCATGTTCAAGCAAGAATTCTCAGAGCCAGGAGAAAGTACGTTGTCTGTTTGTTTGGGGTTTTTTTATTATGAAATAAGATTAATCGCTTGGGAGTTGGTAGATAAAAGGAGCTCTCAGCAGATGCAGGAAGTGAGCAAGGAAGAACGTGAGCCTCAACAGTTTTGGGGACACAGAGCTCAAAACATCAAAGCTGGGATGGTCTGAACAAGCTCTGTGCTGTTTGCTCTCCCAGGTAACTCGGGCACTGAGTTACCTCTCTGGCAGGAAGTGGTGAGCGTTCCAAAATAAGGTCATGGTAAACAGGCTGCAGAATGCAGGCAGATCAGGAAAAAGTTGACAATTGAAAACAGTTACTGACAAAAAATCATGCAGAGATAAAGGAAGGCAAAACCATACATAAAGAAAATCACATCCTAAAGCAGGGCCCAGACTAAAGTTAGTGTCTGGTTCTTAGGCCTCACTGTGCATGTAAATTAGGCTTTGTTCACATGCAGAAATAGTACAAAGTTAACAAAAATTAATTTTGAAAGATGCAGGGTTCTGAGTTGAATCCATAAAAGCCTCTGATGGTCACTGCAGAAGATGAAAGCAGATTACACTAGCTATCTTTTTCTGGATGCAATCTATATGAAAAAGACTTAATGAGTAACAATGCTATAGAGTGATCTTAAAAAGACATTTAATAACTCATCTCATAAACAGCAACTCAGAGAAGACAAACAACAATGAAGCTACACAACAAAATCACTGAGATACTACACCAAAATTCCTTTTGGAAACCGAAAGAAAAGGTCTGAGATTATTGTCCACCTCCTCCTAACAGGCTTTCCAAAGAGTAGTTTGCAAGTCTTGGAGATTTAACAAGCACATGGCAAGGGAAACCTTGAGCCCCACCACATTGAAAAAGGTGAAGAAGCATCTCCTGAGAAGGAAAGATCCCAGATGAGCTGCAAAAGGGCCCTTTTGAGCACTCATGACTTGAGACCAGCTGCAATGCTGCACTCTCAGCAACCCCTGAGCATCACAAGCAGTAAGAAACCAGCCATGGGGAAAGAGTTCTGGCTTGCCAAAATGACAAAATCTGCAGGAGCACACAGTTAAACCTGGCACACGACCATCAGTGCAACTGCAAGTTTCCTGCACAACCACAACCCTGGAAAACAGTTTGAACTGAATGAACTGCATGGACACCGGGCAAAACCTCATGAGACCCAGCTGAAGCTGCCTGCTCCTTCTCACAAACTCCTCTTTCTTTTGAGGCTGAAGAACTGGAATTACACCATCAGTGTGAGGGTTCAGGTGGCTCTTGCTGCCCACCATGTCTTTCCAAAGGACATAGCCTGGACCTTCTCATTCCATTTTCATGCAATAGACTCTTCTCACCTAAATGGAACTTCTACATTTCTCCTTCCTGAACTGCACTGGATTTTGTTCAGCCCATTGGGTCAATCTCCAGAGTTTGTTTTGATCCTGATCCAGCTCTTCAGAGCTCTCGAACCCATCCCCAGCTCAGTCTGCAAATTCAATAAGCACATTCTCGATTCCATTATCCAAGCTGAAACAAGGAACTTACTTGATAAATTCTTTCAGCTGAACAGTGAGCTACTGTCAAGTCCCCTGGCAATGGTCTTCCAGGCAGTTTCATATACATTTCATAATATCTGAGAAACTACTTCCTTCTTGCACTGTGGACTGTAGGTCTCTTGCAGGAAGGGCTTCAAGAGCCTCATGAAATCCTTATTTTAGGCTTTCAACTTAGAAAACTAACATGAAAATAGCACATGAGTAGTTCTTGAAGGGATGCAGTAACAGGATGGAAGAGCTTAGAGCAACCCTGGAAGGATTACATACCTGCAAATTCCAACACAAAACTAGAATTAACTGCTAGCTCTTCTTTTACTTTGACAGACATCAAGGAGCCCCAAAGGGTGTTGCACCAAAGTAAAATTTGAGAAACTGGGCTGGAGCATATTTCTCAAGCTGATTTCTGCTCACCTGAGAAGGAATAAGATCAGCTGAACATGGTAAATACCTCTACTTGTCTTCTTCTAGGTGTTAAAAGCAACATACTTGTTTCAGTATTCTCCTAGGACATAAAGTTGGGTTGGCAGGGTTGCACTCCCCTGACTTTTTTCCTCCTTTCACTCCCTAAACTTTTGCTGCAGCAGAAGTTTGTTCTGACACAGGAACAGGGAGGGCTGTGCCCACTTCCACTTCCCCTGTCATGTCCAAGTGTTCCCCTCAGAGCTCCTTCTGCTGCAGCCCCTGCTAGCCAGAAGGAAAATGCTTCAACTATAGAGATTTAGGCAACAGTTTGGTAACTGTGAGATGAAAATGGCCACTATAAATACACATTTCCTTATTGTGACACTGCGAAAATATTATAGCGCTGTATTTCAAAATTGGCAAACTGACCCTTAGCCACAAAAGCTGCATTTAACCAGACTGTAACTCAAACCCAGCATTTCACAGCCTATTTGGCTGGTGGGAACATTCAGATATCAGGATGAACAGGTACTTTGTGAACCTCCCTGAAAACTCAACCAGCTCCAGTTGTGCTCAGTGCCAGGCTCCTGCCAAAGCCTCCTCACACCTTGCACCAAGGGAGTCTCCCAGGAAAGTCAGACCCACAGTCTGGGGAGACTCAAGGCTCTGTGGGGCATCCTTACAAATCCTGGGCTCCACAATTCACTGATGGATGGATCAGCAGTGCAGTTTCTTAGAAGGAGGTCGATGTTGCTCAGCAGGGGAAGGACAGCAGTGCCTGCTCAGAGTGCTGAGCTGTGCCTGGGAAGCAGCTTCCCAAATAAGGCTACAAAGCTCCACGTTCCCAAGGCACAGCTGGCTGCTTCTTGAGCACTGGAGGAACTCGAGTGTCTCACAAGAAAGTGAAAAGAAAGAACAACCCTCCTCAGAAACACCCACATGCCAGGGGAGGCCCAGGACTAAAGGCCAAGGGGCACAGGCTGAGTAAAGAAAATAAAGAAAACCCTCCCACAAAGTGAAATCTTTCAAATAACTACCACGTGACAATTCAAGACTGCAAGCCAAAAGCCTGCCTCTAATAATATTTGGTTTATTTAAATTAATTTATCCAAAATATATTTAATATTATTTTGGCTTATTGGTATATATTATTAGTTTCTCCTTCCCTTCCCCTCTCTCCCTAAATCCAACTTAGTATCACACAAATTAATGCTGGTTCACAAGGTCCTCCCTGCTTTTCCCCGGAGGGACACGGCTCAAGTTCCTGGAATTTCAACGGCTTGTAGCTACACCCTCTCACTAATGCCCGGGCAGTCCCTCTGCACAGAGGAGCTGCAGGGCCCTGCAGAGCTCCCAGTTGGTGCCCTCAGGATTCAGCAAGAACCTACAGACTACACTGGGCAGCAGCTGAGGAAAACCAGTCTGCTGGCAGCCCCAAACCCCATCCCAACTGGCAGAACCCAGGGTGATCTCTGCTCCCTTCCCAAAACGCAGCTGCACTTCGAGGAGTGTCCTGGGCTCGCTGCTCCTGGCTGTGGAAAAGCACCACGCCTGGAACTGCAAGCAGATGCCACAAATTCCTGCTGGCTCATCCTGGAAGCTGTGTTTTGTAAACTCCAGAGCTGAACAGAAGCAAACCCAAACTTTGAGACTCCACCACACTGAGAACACAGCTTCCCAGTCTTCCCATGAATGTGGCATTTCACCAAGCAGTGCCAGTTTTGACAGGGGTCCCTTTGCAGGGAAGCACAGCATCAGCTCTGGATCCCACTGGGAACTGCAGACCAGGAAAACTGCAAGGAATACTGCTGCTCTGAGCAGCTGCTGGGTGGGGTTTGTAACTCCTTAGAAGCCACCACCAGAGTAGGCATATTTGTTTCCAGAACTGCAGCCTGCTCCTGGCATCTCCTCAGGAATTCCTGTAACAGGTGTGTCATCCAAGAGAGATGAACTGATAACAGATCAGCCACAGCTTGCTGGAGGCTTTGGCTCCAAAACCACGATAACATTGCTGCAAGCGTGGCAGAGCTGTGACTTGAGGCACATCCTTGATGTTCACATGCTTTTTCTACCGGTGCTCATTACCTTGCAGCTGACCTCAGTGTGTCACAGAGTGAAGCTCCCAGCCCTCACAATAGTTAACCCCTAACAATAATTAATTCACCTAACAACAACGAATTAATAACAATCCTGTCTGCACAAAGCCTGGTCCATGCCAAAGTGCAGCCTGGAGCTTCAGCAGCATTGAAGCAGCTACAGGTTGAATCAGACATGTGGGATTTCATTGCTGGTTTGTTAAACCCCAACTTCAGACAGCTGCTGGTGATATTCCACATGTCCAGTGGGCATCACCTGCATCCAGTGCCAGCACCACTGAGAGTCCAAGGGATGGGAGGGTGAGGAAGCTGTAGCAGGATGTGATGGATGAAGATGGGCACTGCAGGGACAAGCCTGCAGCGCTCTGCCCCAGTGGGATGCTCACACCCAGCTTCCCTTCCCTGGCAAATCCAACCTGTGGCCGGGAACAGGACGGCTTCCTGGCAATCCCAGCCAAAGCCTGTTGGCGGGGGCACAGAGTTCTGCTGGTGCCACTGCCTGACATCACCTGAAATCAGCAGCATCGGAGGTGCTGCTGCTGCCGCCGGACCTCGCCCACCGCTCTGCGCTGCTGGGACCCCACCCCGGAGCCTCAGTTCCATTACCGCATCTCCCATCTCCTTTTCTATTCCCAAATCACTCAGGGCCCTCCTGTGTCAGGAATCCCTCCTAGAATCCCTCGGAGTGCCCTCACAGCCAGGACCCCTCCTTGCACACATCACAGATCCCCCCAATTCCTACAGGTGTTCTCCATGACAGTGTTCCCCTTGATAGGGACTCCTCAAGCCCCAGAGAGTCCCCTCACAGCCAGGACCCTCTGATTCCCTCTCCCATGAGGCTCCATCACTGACACCCCGCCCAGCGCCCTCAGGGCCCCCAGATGATCGAGACCCCTCAAATCGCTGAGCACTCCCTCTCAGCCAGGACCTCCAAAGCCCCCTCCCAGCACACCGCATTGGAGACCCCTCCCCAATCCCTCAGGGCCCGCCCATGACAGGGACACTCAAACCCCTGACAGCCCCCTCAGCGAGGACCCCCAACTCCCTCAGAGCGCCCTCCATGTCACCCCACAGCCCCTCTGTCCCGGCCGTACCTGACACCACCAGCGCCTCGTTGGGCCCCACCGTGTGGCAGTTCCCCATGACGGCCCCGCCACCGACCGCCCCCACAACCCCCCGCGCCTCGCACGGCGGGGGCGCGGCCCGCGGGCGCCGCCATCTTGGGGAGGTCGGTGCCACACCACGGGGGCGGGGCCGGCCTGTGGGTGCCGCCATGTTGGGAGCCGCGTGCGCGGGGAACATGGGCGGCGTGCGCATGCGCACGCGGTGTGCAAGGGAGGGACGTGTGTAAGGGATGTGTGTGTGACACCGATGGGTGTGCAAAGGATGTGACACTGCAAGGGTGTGCAAGGGACGTGTGTCTGTATGACACTGCATGGGTATGTAAGGGGGGTGTGTGTGTGTGTGACACTGCAAGGTGTGTGTGACACTGCATGGGTGTGCAAGGCAGGGTGTGTG
>VZTT01048966.1:0-10015 GCA_013400855.1 Buphagus erythrorhynchus
GCCCCATCCAACCTGGCATTAAAAAGGTTATATTATGAAATATATTTTCAAATGAGCTGTGCCCATCCTGGTTTTGGTCCTTGCCTGGCTGGGCTGCAAGAAAATGTGTTCAATTCCCTTACCCCTACCTGTCACAATTGTTTTAAGTGAAATCTTAATGCTCTGTTGGACAAATTCATTTCAGCCAGAATTATTCACATAATTTTTCATAGGCAGGAGCTTTTTCAGAGATGCAATATGTTGGAGTACAGGTGAAATATGCTCTATTTTCAGTTTGTATCTGCTAAAATCCCTGCTTGCCAAGCCTGGGCCCATTCATCTGCTGCTTTGTCTGAGTTCCCATTTGTCATTCAGCATGAAGGCAGAGGCTGGGAGTTTTTGTGACCCCCTACTTGTGAAAGTCACCATGCTCATGGTAATCTCTGCAGTAAACCAACACTCAATTTGCATGGTGAAGGACACCAGGCAGCTCTGTATGATCCTGCACTGGGGGAGATGTCCTGATATGCTAAAATCCAGCTCCTGGAAAAGGACTGTCCAGTGGAAGGGGAAGCCCTGACCCTTTAGCTGCAGCATCTGATTTGAGGGATAAACCTTTGATAAGCGGTCAGCCCTGGGAAAAATAAATTTAGCATGTACAGTGAACAGAATTGTACAGGGTTCAGGGGAATACTGTGTTTTCACTGTGCTCTAGTATTTAAGCTCTTTTTTAAACTTTAAATATTTTTTTCCCCCAGAAGAAAGTGAATTGATACTGTGATCCCTTTACAGCTACTTTTAGTTCCCTTCAGGAGTATGAGGATGCTTTGGGGAGGCAGTGACAGCAAAGCAAGCTGACAGGGTTGTGTTTGTATTCCCTGCACAGTTCCCACAGCCCTGTGGCAGCACAGGGTTCCACCTTACACAGGTGTAACCTACAGCCAGAGGAATGGGGGTTATTTAATAATAACAGGTCTGAGCAAGTCTGGCTAAAACTGTGTAAAAACTGCTGCAAGGAGAGGAAATCCCATGCCCCAGGTTCCACTAAGGCTGCAAAGGAAAATTGGTGCCTGTTCTTCTGCCAATCCCCCTTATTGTTAATGAGTCCTCCCTTTAATAATCTGTGTTTGCAGGGATCAGCAGGGCAGCACTAAAATCTTCAGCAGTTCCCATCATTTCCAGCATTCCTGGGACATTCTGCCCTCTGTAGCAGTTCTGGTTTCTCACACAATGCCCCGAGAGCCTTTCTGCTGTGTCCCCTGTCTCATTCCCCTGCAGGTCACATATTGGACCATTCACCTCCTCGGTTTGGCTTTTTCCCCAGGTCAGAGATTCCCTGTTGGCCTTCAGCTCTTTGGCTGACTTAGGCCAGGAACAAACATTCCTGTGAGAGCTCTTGAGGCTGAAAAATCCACTGTGCTTCACTGAGTAAGAGCTGTGCTTTGCAGAGACATCTCCTTTAATTTCACTTTATGGTTCCCATGTTTTCCAGCACCATTTCAGTGTTACCCATTCCTTCTGAAGAAGGGGGGCTTCAAGTTCCTCATCCCTGTTGGAATGTGGCTTCCACCCTAAGGTCTGTGTGTTCTGTACCTCATGCTGCAGGAGATACACATATGGAAAGATACAGCTAAAAATTTTGCTTTTCCAGAAATCTTGACTGTATTATAATCACAGAATGGTTTAGGTTGGAAGGGACTTTGAATGTCATCTTGTTCCACCCCTGCCAGGGACATGGACACCTTCCACTGTCCCAGGCTGCTCCCAGCCCCAGTGTCCAACCTGGCCTTGGGCACTGCCAGGGATCCAGGGGCAGCCACAGCTGTTCTGGGCACCCTGTGCCAGGGCCTGCCCCCTCTCCCAGCCAGGAATTCCTTCCCAATATCCCATCCATCCCTGCCCTCTGGCAGTGGAAGCCATTCCCTGTGTCCTGTCCCTCCATCCTTGTCCCCAGTCCCTCTGCAGCCCCCTGTGACCCCTTTAGGCACTGCAAGGCTGATGTCTTCCCTTCTCACCCCCAGCGTTAAGCTCAGCATCCCTTTCTCAGAAATGTCTTTTCATTTCAGGGCTCTTTTTTCTTCCCCAGCCCCCCCATCACAAATTTCCTCGGCTGAGAGTTGTATGGGAGGGTTTTAATGTTTTCCTTCATCCAAGCTGACGTGGAGCAAAAAGCTTTTCCCTCCCTCCAGCTCCCAAGGAGACTTTGGAAATGAAGGCTGCGAATCACATTTGATTGTATTTCACTGAAGGTTTTCTCTGTCCTAGAAAACCCCTGCCTCCTCCTGAAATACACTCAGCTTAAGAAGAGACTAATATATTTACTCTAACTGTGCTCAGTCTAGGAATAATTTTGCTGTAGAGATTAAATTTTTATACCATCTCGAAGAAAACCAACTCCTGCCAGTCCCCAGGGATCCCCTGTCTGGCTGCTCCAGCAGGAGAGGCTCAGATCTTGGCAGCTCCAAGTGGTGTCTTGCTTTTTCTTTTCCCTTCTAGTCCTGCAGTACAATAGCAATATATTCCATTTGTTCCAAAGTTCAGAATTTTTAGGAGATTCTGAAAAAAATTCCTGTTTTAGCTTTGTGTGAGCATGGCTTTGGGATGAGTGAAGCTTGTGGCTGCTCAGAGCTCTGATCTGCACCTACAGCTCGTCTCCATGCAGCCCATTCCCATCTCCTGAGCTTGCAGAATTCCCTAGGGGCTGAATTCACTGCAAAGATCAAGATTTTTTGTGGGGATTAATGCTGTTTATCACTACAGGTAGGCTGGAGCAGGCATCAGGAGAGATTTTCAGGCAGAGGTTCAGCACTTCTGCTTTGTGCCTGCCCAGAATGATAAAGGATTTGCTCTGTGGCTTGGGAACAGTCCTGACTCTTTGCTTTCAGCCCTGTTCTTCAAGGAAATGAGCTCATGGCACCATGCTCTTCTTGCTCTTTTTTTGCTCTTGCTGTCTCTGTGTCACTTCTGGCCCTTCCAGGCCAATTCCAAGCAGGTTCCATGGAATCCCAGAATACCCTGAGCAGCTACATGGGCTGGGCTCAGGGTAATTCCTGAAGTCACAGCAAAGGTACCTCAAGTTCACAGAAATGTGCCCAAAAATGTGGTGAATAAATGCCAGTGAATGAATTCAGTGGATGAGGATGTGCTGTCACCATTTGTTTTCAGTTCTGCTGCTCCTGAGGCACCTTTTCAGCCAGCTGGAAACAAATTCCTTCCTCCTCTGTTTGGACATGAATTATCTTCCTTGCCAAACATTTTTGACTCTTGATTTGAGTGGCAAGCACCAAAGTGACATTACTGAACCCTCCTGACTGCCTGGGCTGGAGAGGAAATGTTGAACCAGCCCAGACACAGACAGGGAATTCTGCCTGGCACATCCCACCTGGGAATGTTCATCTCCATGACTCTCCCTGCTCCTGCTGCTCTCCTGCAAGGGAGGATGGTGGGCTCATGGTGGTGCCTTGCCCAACACAAATGGATCCATTTGATTGATTCCTTTGGTTAAATTATGTTGGTTTATCAGCATTTACCGACTCGAAGTAGTAGAAAGACAGAATCTGCAGAAATAAACTGAGTGAGCAGAGAGAAATGTGTGCTGGGTTCTGTCCTCCAGGCTGCAATGGCCTCGGTGGTTGGTGGTGTTTTGAGCACTCAGGGACATTCCTCACCTCCCAGGTCCTTCACTGAGGTGCTGTGCTTGGGAGCACAATTCCCTTACCTGAGCCAGAGATACGAACCCCTGGAAGCTGCCTGGGATCTTGTGGGGAATGGATTTGCCTTGGAGGGATCATCCTTCCCTGCTGGCTTCAAGTGTGCAGCTCTGGGACAAGCACTGCCTTGGTGCCTGAGTTAATTATCTGTTATTAGCTCTTGGTAATAACCTGAGCTTGTGATTTTAAAACCTGCTTCTAACAGAGCCAGGTGCTGGGATGTCCATGGTCCCCACATCCCACTGAGTGTCCCCCATCCCTGGAGCCTCTGCCCCCCTCAGGAAGTCCCCACTTCCCTCTGTACAGGTGTGTGGCTTCAAAACACAAAAAGCAAAAGCACTGGGGCAGGGAGAAATGTGTTCAAATGAGTCAAGAAAAGCAAAATTAAGCTTTAAAGCAAACTGGGAGATGCTGAGGGTTCCCAGAGTGGAACCACTTGGGGTTGGGAAGCTCACAGAGTGACCTGCTGAGCTTCTGCAGGCCACAAAGTGCCACCTTTCCCAAGCTTCCTGAGTGACCCCCTGGCTCCTGCTCAGCCTGGAGCTGGGAAAGGCAGCCTGGATGTGTGACCACAGCCTGGGGCTCCTGGCAGCTGATTTTGTTGTTATTGTCCTCAGATAAAACTTAATCAAGCCCAGTGTGGTCAGAGGGGCTGTGATGGAGCAGGGAAGGATGTTGCAAGTTTCCTTGTCAGAAGGAACAACAAGAACAACAACAACAACAACAACAACAACAACAACAACAACAACAATAATAATAATAATAATAATAATAATAATAATAATAATAATAATTCTTTAAACTGTGCTTCCAACTGTGACTTACATTCCCAGCTCATTTTTTCCTGTCTCTCAATGCTAGTTTTTGAGGAAAAAAAATATTTAAATCTGTGGGGAGGCAGGAATGTTTTGTCCAGGACAGTGGAAGTCAGTGGTAGGTTTGGGAGCAGGACCAACCTCAAGGTTATTGTCCTTTCAAAAGCTTCAGAGGTGATAAAATCTGTCCTGTTCTCAGTCAGGCTCTGCCATTGAAGCAATGGGAATATACCCTGGTGTCTTGCATTATTAAAAAACCAAACAGACAAAAAGCAAATCAAAATCCGTCATTATTTTTATGTTTCTGATCAAAAGAGAGTGAATTCTGCTAATGAAAAATATTCAAATTCCAGGTGTCCTGTCTAACAAATAATAACATGAGCATGGACTTGGCTTCCTACAGCCACCACCAAATCATCCATGGAGCTCTCTATATGCAGCTCATTTTGAACTTTGCCTATTTCCTTCAGCTATGCAGATATAAATAAATAATTCCCCTTGATAAGGGTCTGGGAACACTGTGCTTTAAAAGATAAGAAAGCTTTGAGGGGAAATTGTTTTTAAATCTCTACCATTTGTATGCTGTTCACTGTTCACACTGAGCAAAAATTCATTCAGCTGGCACTTAACCAGCCCTGTTTTATTCCTGCTCTGTGTTCAACCTATCCTTCTCCTGGGGACATCTAACCTTCCATGTAATTACCTCTCTGAGAGTGGGAAGGAGGCCTGAATAACCTCCCCACCAACTGAATAAATGCACAGATCCTGGGACAGGTTATCAGCTGCACACCAGGGGCAGGGCTAGCAGGAGCAGTGTGCCTGAGCCATGAGGAACTGCAGGACTTGAGCCATTTCTATTCCAGCATTGGGCCAAAGAAGGAGCACATGGAATGTCTGCAGAAAACCAGCCCAAAACAGCCAGGAACCCAAAACAACTAGGATTGCTGGAGTATTTTTTTTTCTTTAGGAGTTGGAAATAACAGCAATGGGTTTTACCAGGGATGGGTTTTACCAAGGATGGTTTTACTAAGGATGGGTTTTACCAGGGATTGGTTTTACCAATGATGGGTTTACCAATGATAGGTTTTACCAGGGCTGGGTTTTACCAATGATGGGTTTTACCAGGGATGGGTTTTACCAATGATGGGTTTTACCAGGAATGGGTTTTACCAGGGCTGGGTTTTACCAGGGCTGGGTTTTACCAATTATGGGTTTTACCAGGGATTGGTTTTACCAATGATGGGTTTTACCAGGGCTGGGTTTTACCAATGATGGGTTTTACCAATGATGGGTTTACCACAGGTGGGTTTTACCNTGGGTTTTACCAATGATGTGTTTTACCAGGGATGGGTTTTACCAATGATGGGTTTTACCAGGAATGGGTTTTACCAGGGCTGGGTTTTACCAGGGCTGGGTTTTACCAATTATGGGTTTTACCAGGGATTGGTTTTACCAATGATGGGTTTTACCAGGGCTGGGTTTTACCAATGATGGGTTTTACCAATGATGGGTTTACCACAGGTGGGTTTTACCAGGGATGGGTTTTACCAATGATAGGTTTACCATGGGTGGGTTTTACCAGGAATGGGTTTTACCAGGGCTGGGTTTTACCAGTGATGGTTTTACCAGGGTCTTACCTGGGCTGGGTTTTACCAGTGGTGGGTTTTACCCATGATAGTTTTACCAGGGCTGGGTTTTACCAGGGCTGGGTTTAGCAGGGGTGGATTTTACCAGGGATGGGTTTTACCAATGATGGTTTTACCAGGGCTGGGTTTTACCAGTGATGGTTTTACCAGGGTCTTACCAGGGCTGGGTTTTACCAGGGATGGGTTTTACCAGTGATGGTTTTACCAGGGCTGGGTTTTACCAGTGGTGGGTTTTACCAATGACAGTTTTACCAGGGATAGCTTTACCAGCGATACTGTTTTTATTTCCCCCCAGGTCTGTCCAAGTCCCTTGGTCTCATTGAGGGCTATGGTGGCCGTGGCAAGGGTGGCCTCCCAGCCACCCTGTCCCCTGAGGAGGAGGAGAAAGCCAAGGGACCCCACGAGAAGTATGGCTACAACTCCTACCTCAGTGAGAAGATTTCCCTGGATCGTTCCATCCCGGATTATCGCCCAACCAAGTACGTGCCAGCTGCTCCAGGAGGGAATGTTTGTGTTCAGGTGGCACCCCAGGGCCAGGAGTGCTGCTGGCTTTCCCAGTTCGGTGCTGTTGGCTGTTCCCTCATCATTCACAGGGCCCTGCTCACTGATGAGAAACTGGGGTGGTTGGGCTGGAATGAGCTCATGGAGTCCAGTATCATCAAGGCTGAGTCCAACCATTCCCCAGCACTGCCAAGACCACCACTGACCTGTGTCCCCATGTGCCACATGTCCAGAGCTGTTAAACCTCTACAGGGATGGGGATGCACTGCCCTGGGCAGCTGTGCCAGGGCCTGACCACTCTTCCATGAAGAAATGCTTCCTAATATCCAGCCTGAACCTCCCCTGACACAACCTGAGGCTGTTTTCACTTGTCCTGTCAGTTGGTACCTGGGAGGAGAAACTGATCCCCACCTGGCCCCACCTTTGTTCCAGGTAGTTGGAGAGAGTGAGAGAGTTCATAAAGATGATTTATCAGGGGAAAGAAGTGAATTTCTTCCCAGTCTGTCTCTGTTTTCCTAAAGCAGTCCATGATTTTGGGTGGAAGTGATGCCATCAGAAGCTCATCTCTGCTTTCACTGACCTTCTGAGCTTTTGGTGTTTAATACCCTGTAAAAGTGTGCAGAGATTCTTCCTGCCTCCCTCCTTGTCAGCTCCTTCACATCCCTGCAGGACCTCCAGGGCTCATGGGCTGCCCTCAGGCTCCTCCCAGCACAGGGATCCTCCAGGGACACTCTGGGATCTCCCGTTGAAGATCTGGGCCTTTAAAGGGAGTTTCTACAGATGTAATATCCTTCCTCTCCTTTTTTTGATTGAGCTTTTAAGGTGCTGGTGATGTTTACCTGCCAAGCAACTCAGGAGAACAGCCTTTAAAAGAGGTGACACATCATTTTGTTAAGAGGATGAGGAAAGACACGCTGCAGGTTTATCTTTGTGAAGGTTAATTTTAGATATGGCTGCCAGAGTGTTCCTCAAAATAGGGAAGTGTCAGTATGTCCAGGCCTGGAGTGAAATCCCTGATAAAAAAATGAGCTGAGAGAGGTCTCAATTGTGAAAAATTCATGTCCAATGCCTGTGTTATTGGGGCAGTGACAAAGTTGTTGCCTGGCATCTGCAGTACATTGAAAATCGTGCAGCCAGGGATGGAGCTGCCTGTGTCAGGTGCTCCAGATTGTGCAGGCTGTGGAGCAGGGACAGCTCTTGTTCCTTCTGTCCTTACATGCTCCAGATTGTCCAGACTGTGGAGCAGGGACAGCTCTTGTTCCTTCTGTCCCTGGGTGCTCCAGATTGTCCAGGCTGTGGAGCAGGGACAGCTCTTGTTCCTTCTGTCCCCACATGCTCCAGATTGTCCAGGTTGTGGAGCAGGGACAGCTCTTGTTCCTTCTGTCCCCACATGCTCCAGATTGTCCAGGCTGTGGAGCAGGGACAGCTCTTGTTCCCTCTGTCCCCACATGCTCCAGATTGTCCAGACTGTGGAGCAGGGACAGCTCTTGTTCCTTCTGTCCCCACATGCTCCAGATTGTCCAGGCTGTGGAGCAGGGACAGCTCTTGTTCCTTCTGTCCCCACATGCTCCAGATTGTCCAGACTGTGGAGCAGGGACAGCTCTTGTTCCTTCTGTCCCCACATGCTCCAGATTGTCCAGGCTGTTGGGCAGGGACAGCTCTTGTTCCTTCACCTCTCTGGGCTCCGCCTGAATTCCGAGCAGCCCCAGGGCTGTCAACCACTGACAACAGAAATCCCTGGCTGAGTTTCCAAAGGAATGGAAGCCCAGCCTGCATTTTGCTGCTGCAGCTCCTCCAGCCACGCTGAATTGCAGGTACAAATTCACCTTTGCCTCTGTGATATGCAAATCCCAGCACAATGCAGGATCCTTGGAGCGAGACCTTCTCCAGCACTTACCTGAGGCTGAGCTGCTGATTTCCATTTCTCATCCACAGCTCTGACTTCCAGCAGAGCCAGCATTACTTGGCAAGAATTAATTTGAGAAGTAATGTTTCTTTTCAGATTTTGGGGGAGGAAAAGGATTAATTCTGACATTTTCAGGCTTGCGTTGTATTTTTCTTCAGTTCCACGATCCATCATTCCATGAGAGAGGGGGGGAGAGGACAGGGCACAGCACTGCATTAAAAATGCTTCAGTTTGGAGCTGGGCTGAGACTTGGGAGAGAATTTGTGGGTACTGAGTGCAGCTGCACAACTGAGTGCCTTTTATCTATTGAAGAACTTCAGGAGTGTGTTTTGTTTATTGGTTTTCTTTTTGTTTTGGGATCAATTGTCTTGATATTGTAAAAGAACAGTTGGTCTGATGTGTAATAGGCTGGAGTTTGCTGGAGAATTTGGAAAGTTTCACCTCTTCCTACCTCTGGCTTCAAGGTTCCCTTGCTATTTAGTGCATCAAGTTTTATGGCTGATTTTATGAAGGGTTGAACACAAACCATTTAAGTCAAGTATCCTGGTTTCTGATTAAAATAGATTCAAGTCAAGGGAAATTAGCCTAAATGGCTTTGAAATTGTAGCATTAGTGGGGAAAAACTGTTGAAAACCCTCCAGCTGATAAGCATTACAAAGCATGTAGTAGTTTTAAATATAATAGTGAAGCCTGTGTGGTTCAGCTAAAGGCTGCAGAGTGTCTGGAATGCCAATGGACTGGGACTGGTCCTGGCACAGGCTGGCACTCCCCAGCCTTTCCTCTCAGTTTGCCTTGTTTTTAAGGAAAGATTTGTGTGGTCAAGTGTCACTGCCCTGAGTGCTGAGCAATGCTGCATCACAGCTCTGAGCCTCTTCCTGCTCCTTTTTTGTGCCTGTGGCCAAAGGGAAGTGGAGCAAGGAGAGTTTAGGGGAAATTTGGCAAATTTTGTGTGTATTTTTGCATCTCCAGGCTCCCTGCACCTTATGCAGCATCACTGAGGGCTCAGGGACTCAGATATCCCTGCTCTGAGGGGTTTCAGATGCTGTTGGTGAGGAGGAGCCAGCCCAGCTCACAGCTCAGGGCCTCTCAGTCCTGCCCAGAGGCAGAGAAAGGAGGGATTTTCCCTGGGAAGATGGTCCCAGAGGTGTGAGGATGTTGTTCAGGAGAAGGTGAGGTCTTTCCCAGCACCAGGAGCTGTGGCAGAATACCTTGTTTGCCCTGATTTGGGGAATTGTGGTGTCACTTTCTGGTAGTTTGGATTATCATCTTTGCTTTAGTTGAGCAATTTCCTTTCCCTTTCTCTTTTCCCTTATCCCGTCCCTGTAGATCTTCCTCTTTCTCGCTCCCCTTTTCCCCTTCCCCTTTCACTTTTCCTTTTTCCTCTCTCCCCTTTTTTATTCCATTTCCCTTATGCCTTCCCCTTTCTCCTTCTTCCCCTCCCCTCCCCTCCCCTTCCCT
>VZTT01048978.1:0-11136 GCA_013400855.1 Buphagus erythrorhynchus
GTCCCCCACTGCCCTGCCCCTCATCAGGTCCCTTCACAGGGCCAGGCACACAGGAGGAACTTGGATTTCACTATCCTACATGGCACAGGAAGATGCTGAGTATTGTAGAGAGGTCTAACCATCTCACTTCTACAGTCATGCCACAGTGAAGCTTCAAGCTGAAGCCTTTATTTCAGGCAGAGCTCCAGAATAGGCAGCAGCATTGCTCATTGCTCTGTGATCCAAGCAGCAGTCTCCATGATTTGCCATGGCCAAGACCAGCAAACTCCAAGGATCCAAAAACTCCACAACATTCCACATTAATTCCAGCAAGAGTCACTCTTGAATTCCCACAGTGCCAGACCCTCAAGCAGAGCTCTGAGGAAGAACAACAAAAGCCTGAACTACTCTTAGCTACCTCCCAGACATCTCAAAGTGCATCCTTCCTACTTTGGTGAGGGCAAAGCAGAGACATAGCAAGGGAACCATTGAGTTTGGCCCTTCCTAACTTCCACAGGCACCACCAAAAATCCATTAATTCTGAGACTAAAGAAGGAAAGTCCTTCTCAGCAAGTCCTCAGATTAGCCAAGGAGGAACACTAATTTCTGAAGCTGGTTCTCATTTAATAGCCCAGATGGCAGGAGAAAAAAAGTTACTCCATCACAGGGACTAATTGTGTTGGATGTCAACACTTAGACTCATGTCTAAGAAACTTAGATTTGAAAGAGTGAGAAAGGAGAAAGAAGCGTCTTCAGAGGGTATTCACAGGCACCAGGACACAAGGAGATAATGGGGAGATTCCCACATCCGTCCTCCTGTCAGAGCAACTCACTGCTCAACTCAAGACCAAGAGGATGTCTGAGAACACATCAGTTCCCAGAACCCCTGTGTGCATGGTGACTCCAGGGTGTCTGCTTAGCCAACAATCTGTCACTGACAGAAAGCTGCATCTAACACTTAGGGGACTTTTAGGATGCATGAAAACAGCTCTGAGGCACCATCCTGCTTCAGCCAGGCCAAGTGCAAGAGGATTAGCAAGTGGTGACTAACTACTACAGCTTCACGTTCCTCATAGTGAAGAGCAGCATCAGAGGAGACATTTGACTCCAGAACTTACACTAACCTTATTTGTTTGCAGCTGTAGAGCTGGAATCCACACATGCACAAGGTATCTAGGTCGACTCAAGCAGAGATTACAGAAGTCAAGAGATGCCTGGCACCAGTCCCTGAAGTGCTACAGACATCCAGCACATAACACAGCCCATTCACCAGCAGAATTCCCAGGCAGTTCTGGCAACCCTGGAGTGCAGCAGCTAAGGAAAAAGGGACATAGGACTTGCTACTGAGAAGGCTGTCTGGAAGCCAAGAGCCTTCTGCCTCTCCAACACAGAGTTTTCTAACCCACAGCCTTCCATGGACCAACGGGGAAGATCACAGAATTACAGAATGATTTGGTTTAAAAGGGACCTTAAAAACCATCTCATCCCACTCCCTGCCATGGGCAGGGACACCTTCCACTATCCCAGGTTGCTCCAAGCCCCATCCAACCTGGCCTTGAACCCTTGCAGGGATGGCGCAGCCACAGCTTCTCTGTGCAACCTGTGCCAGGGCTTCACCCTATCACATGGAAGTATTTCTTCCTAAGATGATCCTCTCTGGCAGAGCTTAGCCAGGACCTCACCAGGGCTCTCCCAGCACATCTTCACATTTAATGCTTTCCACCTTCAACAGTCCAGGATCCCAAAGCTCTACCTCAAGAGCAGTAGCCACCACCCATGGAGCTGCAAACAGGCCCTTCAGACCAGCCAAGAGGACGCACAGGATAACCACAGACTTCAACTGCCAGTTTAGCGGCATCTACGCAGCCAGCTCCAGATTTCTCATGCTCCTGGTAGACCTACAACTTCCCAGTGACTTCCCAGGAGAACAAGAACTAATTTCTAGAGTAGAACCAACATGTCTGCATCAGGAACTCCAGAGAGCAGGGTGAACACACAGGGTTTTATTGCTATGCAGCCATGGACACAACACACAGTGTCCACAGGAAGCATGAGAGTTCCTCCAGCTGCTGGAAAAAGCTATGCCTGCCATAGAGGTGGGAGTGCAGCACCTAGGCAGCTGCCTGTCTCACACTACCCTTTGGGACTTGCAGGAGAGATGCAGCCACGCAGATTGGCGGCTGCCTGGAAAATTAAACAGAAGATAGCAGCAAGTGGGAAGGGATTGCGTTTGGGGAGGTGTCTGGTGAGGAACAGCAGGGACTGACATTAGGCCCTGTTTGTTTAACATTCCCGTTAACGACCTCGAGAGGAGTGAGAGGCATTCCTGTCCTCTGCATGTCACCAGCCAGGAAGCAGCTGCGAGATCCAGGGGCTCACAGATAAGATAAAGGGAAAGACTGAATTTGGGAGCATCACCCCGCTGTATCTGGGGCACACGGCACCCTTCTGTGAACGCTTGGGGAGGCAGTGAAGGAGGCGCATGGTGGGGGGGGGGGGGGGGGGGGGGGGCCCACCACACNATGATGGGATCCTGAACACAAGATCACTCCTTATACCTCCGTTAGCCTCTGCAGTGAGGAGCAGCTCCTGGTCAGCCAGGAGGTACTGGAAAAATAAGCATTCAGAGTAGGCTCAGAGTAGCCACCATGGAGCCCAAACTGTGCTCACCACCCACAGCATTATTTCTGTTGGATTCTGGTGGAGAAAGAACTTTCCAACAGCAATCCCACCAGGGATTGGGGCATTAACTCCCCACCAGTCCCAGCCTAACCAAGGTGGCGGGTCTTTTGCTGCAGCCCTGGGTGCAGGGTGACAGACACACCCAGTGAGGCCACACACCATCCAACAGGGTGGACAGACCGTGCCCCTCCCCGCACACTCCTGGAGGCTGCACAGTGGAGAGCAGGAACCCCTTCGGTCCAACCCCTGCCCACTCTCCAGGGATGCCATCTTTAAGTCAGTTTTCCAGCCATCAAGCTCCACTCCTGGGAGGACCAGCCTCTCCAGAGGGTGAGGATTTCCAGGCTCCTGAAATGCTCTATCAATCGCTTTGCCAAATAACCACCCAGCAGGGGGAAACAGACCAGCTCTGCCACCAGCACCAGGAGCTCACCCGACCATCACCTGTGAGGCATCAGCCCAGCTGGAGCAACGCCACTGGGATGGGAGGCACCAAAAGGCATCAACCTCAGGGAACTTTGCAGGCCAGTGAATAATTGGATCAAGGAGCCACACTGAGTCTTCTGTACGCACATGCATAGCCTGTAAAACCCCCCAGGTACTGAACTTCCCTCCACCGTGAGCAGAACAGGGCCCCAGGTGCTCCGGCTCCCAGCCCACCCGCACCAGTACCACCCAGTGACACTGGGACATCCCACCAGCAGCATCCACATCCCACTGCATCATCACATCACTTATGCCCTGCTCCACTCTGCGGACAGAATCACTACAGCCACCACCTGCCAATCCATTCCACCCCATTACTCGGGTCACCCTCGCCAGGGCTGAAGCCCAGGGGACACGATAGCCCTAAGTCAGCTGGCGCACAGGGCCCGTGCGGCTCTGGTGGGTGGTGGAGCAAGTCAGGCGCCATGTTGCGGCGGCGTGAACGCACGGAGGACAGCAAGGGGAGGGGACTGAGCACCTCCCCAGTCCTGAGGGCCAGGCGCAGAGGACTGCAGCAAAACGTATCTAAGACCAGGCATTTTCCAGTGCCCTCTCCAAGATGGAGGGCAACTAGTAACCCGCTATGCCAATACCTGCTCCAGGGGTGCAGTGATGACATCAGCCAATGGCTCCAACAGCCAAAGTGCAAACGTGGAGGGCTGCAAGCTCTGGCATGTGGCTATAGACAACCAACCCTTACTAGCCTTTCCAGCCCTGAATCCAGCAGCATCCAGGCTCTCACTTGCAGTGGCATCTGGGAGAAGGGGCTGCCGGCAGGTCAGCTCACAGTCCTCCAGCCCCAGCCAGGCTGCCAGCACACATGGAGCAGGGCAGGGGCTCCTCCACTATGTCTCCCTGGCAGCCCACACGGGCAGAACGGTGCTAGATCCAGGAGCCCTCCAGCTACAAGGACTTGGGAACAGGACACCATGCACACGGGCACCGGTTCTCTGGATGGAGCAAGGACCTGCCAGCCCCACAGGGCTACAGGGACAGTGGGCTGTCCGACCCCAGCCCCTCCTCGGGACGGCCCGGGGACTCCAGCACCAGCTCCACAACGCCTCCGTACTCTGGCTCCCACAGGAGCCCTGGCATCTGGGCTCCGGTTCCCCGACGACCCGGCGGTCCAGCCCTGACATCAGGACCTCTATTCCCCAAGACGCGCTGCGCTCCTTCCCAGTTTCCCCGACGTTCCGCTGCCGCCTCCACGGTCCCCGATACCGCTCTGCTCCATCCCTAATACCCCAGCCCCAGTTCCCCGACGACGCTGCGCTCCGCCCGTCGTCCCCCGACACCCCGGCGCTCCATCGCGACCCAGCCCCGTCCCCGATCTCCAGCCACTTCAACGTCCCAGTGCCGGCGCCGCTCCCAGTTCCCCATCTCCCTCCCCATGTCAGCGCCCACCTCCTCCTCGACGGTGCCACCGCTGTTAGTGTGCTCGGTGTCCTTGTTGAGGTTGCTCATGGTGGGGTGCCGGAGCGGGGGGTGGTGCCGGCTGCTCCGGAGCACCGCTGGGCCGAGCCGGGATGCCGGTGTGGTGCTGGTGCGCGGGGGCGATGCGGGGCGGGACGGTACGGCGCTGCCCTCCCGGCTCACATAAGGCGTCCCGGGACGGCGCCGCTGTTAAGGGCCGGGCCAGGCCAGGAGGAGCGGGGCTGAGTAGAGCGCAACGAGCTGCAGCTGCGGGGCTGACGCGCCCCAGCCCCAGCCGCCGCTCCCGGTACCGCCACCACTCACCGAGCAGTGGGGCCAGGACCCGCCCGCCTGCCCCGCCCGGGGCCGCCCCCGGCCGCCGACGCCGCCAATCCCGGCCCAGCCCGGCCCCTCGGGACCGCGGGGAGGTTTTTTTTGTTGTTGGGCTCGAGTTATTTTAATTATTTTTTCCCCTCCTTTCCACGAAAAACTTTTGTCAACTTTGATGAACTTTCGGGTTTCGACTTTCTTAAAGGGCCCGGCGGCTCTGATCTCGCGGCGGGGACATGCCGTTCCCTCAGTGCATCCCCGGGGCGGGGAGACGTGGCTCAGCTCCGCGGGGGTCCGAGAGCCCCGGGACTGCACCTTTGTGACCCTCGATGAGAACCCCGAGCTCCAAGAACAGCAGCCCTCAGAGCTCAGGACGGGGGTCCTGTAACTCCGGGTCAGCGGCCCTGGGCCTCAGGAGAGCAGCCCCAAATCTGCCCCGACAACATCCCCGGTCTCCTGGGGACAACAGCCTGGTTCCATCTGCCAGTCAGCCCCACAACCATGCTTACGGACATCGATGTGCGCCCCGTGCAAAGCCCTGTTCTCGGGTCTGGGAGGAGGAGCAGGGTTGAGGCACAGAATCATGGAATCTGTGCGTGGTGTGGGTGGGAAGGGACCTTAAATTTCATCTCATTCAGCCCCCTGCCATGGGCAGGGACATCTTGCACTATCCCAGGTTGCTCCAAGCCCCATCCAACCCGGCCTTGGACACTTTCCAGGGATGGGGCAGTCACAACTTTTCTGAGCAGCCTGAGCCAGGGCCTCACCACCCTCATTATCCATCTTCTTTCCTTTCTCCCTACCTACATGGGTGCCCAACTGGCCACATCCTAAAGCACAGCCTGCAGTTGGATAACATGAGCAGAAAATGGAACACATAGCCTATTCTTCCATACTGCATCTCCCAGCTTGGTTCCTCTGTGAAGCATAAGTGTAAAACCCCAAGAGCTTGGGTCAACCTACCAAGTGAGAGATGTCCAGGGATCTGAGCTCTGTTATCTTAACAAGTATTTCTTGTGTCCAGTCGGTGCTGCTTCCCCAGCACTGAGGCCAGGTGAGAGAGGGGAAACATCAGCCCTGCCTTGCCCTGGGGGTCCCACAGCCCCTCCACACTGCAAAAGCCAAGTGTGTTCCCTGTCCTCCATTGGCGTGGCTGGAGACACCCGTGTGTCCTCAAGGCACTGAATGTCACTTCAAAGTCAAACTGAGTCCACACTTGTCTCTCAGAGACCATTTCTTTCCAGCAGGAGCTCAGGGATAATATAATTTTGCTCATGTGCATGTTGTAAAGAGGTGTGAGCCTGGCTGGGGGTAACCACAGCTGAGTTCCCACCACACCTGGGTCCACTGCCCTGTTCAAGCCCCAGCCTCTGACTCCATTTGCCACCTGGCTACAGAGAGGCACCCTCTGTAAAAATGTAACCCTAAACTCAGCCATCCCCATGCACAAGTATCGTTCAGCACAAGGCAATACAGGAAACACCATCACAGAGATGGCGCCCACAGCCAAGTGCATGTGGGGCCAAGTAATTCCATCACAGGAGGTGTGTTAGAGGGGATGAAACATCCTCCTGGGAGCATTACCTTTATGTTCCCTTGCTTTCTAGGTTATGGCTTTTAGCAGCAGCAGGTGTTTGCATGTGGCACAGAGGGTTTGTGTATGGAGTCCTCATACAGAGGCAAAGTGACCACTTCTTTTTCCAAGGCTTTGCAATAAGCTGCTAAGCCAGAGAGCCTGATCCCCGCCAGGTCCTGCATGAGAGGAGAAAACTCCCAATTTTTGACTAAAAAATCCCAATTTATTTTTTTAAATGCTGTCCTACAGAAGGGTTTTTGAGAGATTTCACATACCAGCTCTGAGAACCACAGCAAGAGCTCCCCCAAACTACCCACGGAATCCAGCACGGACAGATCCAGACCAGAGCGAGGACTTTCTCCAGTCTTCAGGGATAGTGCCCTTCACCATAACTTTGTCCCCAAGACTGGGGGACAGTCCCATAAGGCTGTGCAGGAATAACTCCCAGGAAGAGTGTTGCCTACCATTCCTCAAAGACTCTAAGAGAGTCTGACCTGGTAAAGACCAGGAATATTTTCTTCCGGTGCTAATTGAGCAAAAACCAGCGTAACATCACAGCGCTTTCTCTGTGTTTAGGCTTGGTGTTTCACTTTTTACAGACTTTGAGTGCGAAGCCTGAGGCAAGTGGAGGAAGGCACAAAAGGGTGGAAGTTAGGAGCAGCAGTGGGTTTTCATCAGACCCCCAAGGACCCTCATGCTGCATACACATGCAGAGGAGATATTCTGCCTCTTCCAGAGTAGGAAAACCCTGGCCACAAGCAGAAGAGTTTCTGTATCCATCACACTGAGGCAATAACAGTAGGTCCACCATGTCACTACCATACTGGTGGCTACAACCTCTGGTTTATTTTGTAGGCAAATCCATGGTATTGGGCTGGAGATAAGTGTCCTCCTTGAACAGCCTCAGAGCTGAATCTGGTGGCAGCATCCCTACAATCCCAGTATCTTGTAGCTCATTGTCCCTTTGCTATCTTCATAAACATCACACACAGGCAGCCTCTCCCCTCCCAAAGCACTGCAACATGTGCTTCAACACATGGAGCCCTTGATGGTCCAGCCAGCTGCACATAGAGGGGATGTTTTCTCCTCCCAGGAACTTAAAGGGACGGACAGAAGTTGGGATAAATGAAGCCATCACTGCTACCAGCTTGTGCAGGTGAGCCAGTCCACCAGAAAATGGTGACGTCTCTGCAGAGATTTTGGCTGAGGATTCCACTTCCACCTGGAGATGCTCAGCTTTAAGCATGTGATCCAAGGTCACACGAGCTGAACCAGTGCAAGAGCAGGTAACACTTCTGTTCAGACTTTGCTTACCCATGTCTTACAGTGATGTATTTTTACATCAACACTTTTTCTCCTAAAGTATCTTCCACTCAACAGCATCTGGCTCTGCAATCTGGCTAAGGGCTACACCAGAGCTTTGTCCTTGCCATATCATGTCCACTAAGATGTGATGGTTAGAAGAGCAGAGGTGATGCTGTGATCCATCCAGCATCCATTTACCTCTCCCACATCAATTCCTCATCAGGGTGGACAGGTCAACAGTGAGCCTTGTGATAATGTCCCACACAAGCAGCTCCAACCATGCTGTCCTGCCTGCAAACAATGGGAATGACAGAGCCTCACCAGGGAAAAGGAGTAAAAGCTGTGAGGTTCTCACAACCAACAAGGTTGTTCTAGCAGGTCCTAGAAAGGGAGTTAACAAAGTACTTGAGACAGAAACAGGTTGAAATCAGCTGAGAAATCAAGGTGAGACTTGAAATGACAGCCAGCTGTGGACAGTCTTGTGTTTTCCCACAGTTTCTCAGCTTTGAAAGGGCTCTTTCTCATTCTTGAGCAAGCAGGTTTTCAGCTTGTTGGATGCGGGTTAAGGTGATAACAAGGGATGTTTCTCTCCAGCTGGGCTCCTGCATACTGCCCACTCATTCTGTGATCCCAGACCTCCTTCACCCATCAGTAGCAAGGCAATGGATTTTATTTGGGGCATCATGGTGGTTGTCATGGGGGCACTTTAGGCCCCTGTTCCTGCTGAGCCCATCACAGGCAGTGCCACACTTTGGCTGAGATGCTGGATTGTTGTTACTGTTTCTCACTGCTTCTCTGGGACAACTACTGAGCCTTGGCACTTGTCCCAGGGCAGAGAGGATGCTCCCATGCCACTTCCAACATTTCTGAGGTGTGGAGAAGGGAGGATTTCTTCTGCTTGCCACTGGCACCAATTTCTCCACCTCCTGTCCTTGTCCAGGAGATCCCACATCTCCCCAGACTGCTCTGCTGATTTCCTCCATCCTCTGCCCATTCCAGCTGCTCTTGCCTCATGCTCTTAGTCTTTCTAGTTAATTATTCTGAACTGGGATTTGCTATGCTGGCTGGAAAGAGGCCACCAACCATGGGAGATGGAAGAACACTGATTTCCAAGCAAGCAGTGAGACCAGACAACACCCTGTCCCAGCTCAGACCAGTGACAGGCACATGCAAACTGAGTGCTGGTGTCACCAGCAATTCTTTACAGGGCCTCATTTGAGTTCTCAGAGAACTTTCTGGCTACAAGCAGGCAAAGGCTTTGGGGATGCTTTTGGTATGGGCCAGCATCCAAACATCTGTAGACTTGTTAGAGTGAAGGTGGGAAGGGACCTCAGAACTCACCCATCCAACATCCTGTGTGACTGTCACTAGCACTGGGTCAGGTTGGTCCTGCCTTGAAAACCCCTAAGGATGGACCAACCCCACCTCTCCATGTGTCCATCCCAAGGCTGCACCATCCAGCAGGAAAGAAGTCTTCCCTAACACCTATCTTGACTCTCTCAAGCCACCATGTGTGGCTGCTGTCCCATGTTACATCATCTGCTTGCAGTATCAAGGAAAGTCTAACTCCACCATCTTTGTAACTACCCCTCTAGGGAGGTGTAAGCTGCAAATAGACCCCTGTTCAACCTCTTTTGGCCAGACTAACCCAACCCAGTTCCTTGCTGACCCCTCACTAGCACTTTCTGTGCTTCCCCCTCTCCCAGTCTGCATTTCTGCCTGACACAGAGCCTACCCAGCCATTCCTCCCACCCTGCAGCCTCTTTTAGTCTATCTCTCCAAACACCAGGGATGATACTTGGTCAAGGTCAAGTTCCCAACCCCTTCCATGGACTTGATCCTTCCATTGGACCAAATGCCATGTGGCTACAACAGCCCTAAGCACCAAAAAAGGCAGAGGATAAAAGGTGTGTCAGAAGGATTAGTATCAGAGACCAGTGATACTTGGGTACCAAATCACAGGATGCAGTTAGCCCCATCCTGGGAGCTGTGCAGGACTTTGGGTGGCCCAATGGGTGCAGGGCAGAGACAAGCAGCTGTGGAATTGCAGAGTTCATCCAGCATCACATGCCTGGAGTAGCTGCTTTGAGGACAGCAGTGAGTGCTTTCAAATTTTAATTCCCTTCCGTACGTCACTGCTCATCTTTTCCAGCTCCGCCTTCCCCCAGGAGGACAAGCTGAAGCTAACTGAGAGAGACAAGGGCTCGGAGGTGTGTGCAAATGTTTGCTCAGACGCATCGGATCACTGCAAAGCTGCTTTTATGGGCATTTCGGAGCAGCTCCTGTCAGTGCTGCCCAAAACGAGCTCTGTGGAAGCTGCAGTGCCCCATGACGTGAACCCACCAAGTGGGCTTCTGACCAAAAACGGGTGAGGAGAGCTTGTATTTACACAATTTGAATAAAAAGATAGCACCAAACAGAAAAGCCTGTTTGGAGCCAGGAGCGGGAACAATAAACCCAAACACTTTCTCTGATGGGTTGCAGATGCAGCATTGCTGGGGATCTGGTGGAAAAAGCATGGCTTCGTGGAAAGATTTGTCACTTAGTCATCTAGGAAATAAAGACAGGGCTTTAGTCTGCCCCAAAACTCATACTTTTTTTTGCCTAGAAGATGAAATACAGAGAAGAAAGAAGGCAATGCTTCTCCTTGCTTGTGTAGCACTGAAACAGTGTGCTGTTATCTCTTTAGTTTCATAATTAATGTCATTTGCACTGCCAGACATATTAATTATGAGGGAATTAACCAGGGGGAATCCTTTATAGAGAATTTGTTAACTAAAGGCCCCAAATCCAGTTCAGTCCTGTGCATGGGATTGGCACACACCTGGCTCTAGCACTCCTGCACTGAACTGCTGCCCAAGGGGCATCCATGGCTGATTTTTAACAAGGACTTCTTGAAGTGTGGAGTGCAGGCTGTTTCAGCTCCAGGTCCAGGTGTGCCCAGACCTGGAGGACATGTTGGAGCATTGGGGCTCTCCCTCCATTCATCCCCTGCAGCTCTTTCCACCATTGTTCAGCCATGAGAGCAGCTGAGGCCACCACCATAGTGCTCTTGTGGGCTAAAATTCTCATAGTGCAGATGGACCTCACCAACGACAGGATCATTCCATTGCCTCATCCATAGAGGAGCTGGGAGCTGCCCAGGTTGCTGTGGTCCCATGCCAGCTGTAATGGAGGGATTTCTGCAGTTGAATCTGTCCTTCCTCACTGGAACCGCGTCAGGAGCTGCCCCACTGGCAGAGGACAGGCTCAAGACTCCCCAGCCCCACTATCACTGCCCCTGGTCAGCAGACACAGCTCTACTCTGGCACCTGGCACTTGGCATTAATGGTCGCCAGACCTGTCCCAGCAGCAGGGAGGAGGCA
>VZTT01048981.1:1050-16458 GCA_013400855.1 Buphagus erythrorhynchus
AGGGAACAGGGATAAGGATCCAGGTGAGGAGCACTGGCAGGGATAAGGCTGCCCAGGGCAGTGGTGGAATCACCGTCCCTTGGAAGTCCTGTGGATGTCCTGTCCAAATCCTGTGGGTGTGGTGCTTAGGGACACAGTTTAGTGGTGGCCTTGGCAGTGCTGGGTTAATGTTTGGACTCGATCATAAATGTCCTTTTCAGCATCAGTGATTCTGTGATTCAATGAAAGATATGTACTAGGAAGTCATGCTGGGGAGCACCAGCTGACCTCAGGTTTGGTGCAGATGGGAATCTTTATTAATAATTATAACAGTCTAAAACAACAACAAAAAAAAACCCCACACCCAAACAAATCTGGAAAAGGTCAGAAGAAGAAATAAAAGTTGTGGTTTGGGGTTTTTTGTTTGGTAGTTTTACTCCCTTGGGGAAAAAGGGAAAATAAACTTTTCTATGGTTTTGAATAAAAAAGTAGTTGCAGAAACTACTGCCAAAGCTTTGATATATGTATCCTTAAATGATATCTTATATAATCATCAGATATCTCAAAGTATGCTGCGTTGCAGAATTAACTTTTCCTACAAGGTACAGGGAATGGAATTGTCAATTCTGTGTGATGTTACTGGCTCATATTGGTTACAATCCTATAATTCTAAATTAATTTTTCCTAGACACGTGCTACATATTTGAACGAATTCAGAAGCACAAGCTCTTTTCTTAGTATGCTGGTTTTTAGGTCTGTGAAAGTTTTGTTCTGAGAACTAAGTTATGTTAATACCTTTTATTTCCTAATATTTTCAATGTGTTTCCTGTTTGAGAGAATAATCAGATTTCGTTTCCTGTTTGAGAGAATAATCTCCTTGAAGATAATTGTCCCTGTCAGCAGAGTAACTGAACAGGTTTGTGTTCATGTGGATCCCTTGGTTTCTAGGTGCAAATTTTACATGGTGCTTGTTTGAAGTTTGCATGTTGGTTTCTGTTTAAAGACTGGTGTAGCTGTTTGTGTTTTCCTTCAGATATCTTTTTATGGGGTCAAGGAACAGCCTTGTAGGGAAAGGTGGGCCCAGAATTCCTGGGCAGCTTCTGCATACATGACCCGGGGCTTACCTGTTTCTTCTGTGGTCTCAGACCTTCTGGAAATAAATATATTAATTTTTTTCCACATAAGAGTTCTTATGTGCATGGGATGATTGATGATGTTCAGGTAGCTTTTAAAAAGTTTTTTAAAAAAGAGCATAGAATCATAGAATAGTTTGGGTTGAAAGGGCCCTTAAAATCTCATTCCAACCCCCAGCCATGGGCAGGGACACCTTCCACCAGACCAGGTTACTCCAAGCCCCATCCAGCCTGGCCTTGAGCACTCCCAGGGATGGGGCAGCCACAGCTGCTCTGGGCAACCTGTGCCAGGGCCTCAGCACCCTCACAGTAAAGAATTCCTTGCTGCCCTCTGTCAGTTTGCATCCACTTTCCCTTGTCCTGTCACTCCAGGCTCTGGTAAATAGTCTCTCTCCATCTTGCAGGCTCCCTTCAGGTACTGGAAGCTGCAATTAGGTCACCCCAAAGCCCTCTCTTTTCCAGGCTGAACAATCTCAATTCTCCCAGCCTCTCAAGATGATTTTTTAAAAATGTTTTTTTCTTTCACTGCATCATTTTTGCAGGGCAGCCCTGGGGTCTGGTCTGTACCTGGCTGCATGGGTGGTCTCCTGAGAGACCAGATGGTTGTTACCTGCTGGCAGCATTTTCCAGCTTTGTTGTGCTTTTTACTGGAAGTGTACAAATAATGGTATTTCCAAGCTTTCCTGGGGAAAAAAAAAAGAAAAATGGGCAAACCAGAAGGAAATCAGCACTACCATGCTGCATCAACACTATCATGTGTTGGTACCAAGCTGCCTCTGCAGACAATCTAAGACTTGGGTTTATTTGGTGAGTGAAAAGATGATTTTTATGGGGCTCAGCTTCTCCTGTGTGAGGACAAGCCCATTAGTGGCTTTCACACCAGACATTAAAAAGAAGTGTTGAGAATTGTGAATCAGGGACTTGGCAGGGTTTTGGAGTGTGCTTTTGCACTTGAGAGCAGTTCAGGTGCAAGATAGGCAATGGAGGACATAAGAAAGGCAGAAAAAGAGCATATTGCCCAATCCCATGTGGGATTAGGAAATTAAACCTGAAACACACCTTTGCCCTCCTCAGGGACCTCCAGCCTGACCCACCACCCTCTTCTCCCTTAGATCATCCCCTTCTCATGTCCCTGCAACTGTCCCCTTTCCTTTAATAGAGCAGTTAAACACAAAAGAGTTACATAAATTCTTGCAGGTGCATTTTCCTCTCTTATTTCCTCCTGCATTTAATTTGGGATTGATTAGTTAAATATATGTGGAGGTAACTTCATGACTGAGACAGTGCTTTTTTAGCTTCTTCAGTGAATGGAGGTGGAGGTATTGGGAAATGGGATAGAGATGGGTGCTTTGGTAAATAAAGCTTTAGACTGGGAGTGAAGGATGTCTGATACCAAAATATTGCCTTGGTTGAATTGTTTCTACAATGTATTTTTGCCTTAGCTGATACTTCAATGTAAGTTTTAAGAAAATATTTCAGTGAGAACAAAGCAGGAAGTGAGGGTGGGAAAGAAGAAGCTAAGCCAGTGTACAGGACTGTAAAAATCACACTCAAATTGCAGCACAAACACTGGGTAATTCCATGAGGCTGTTCTGAAGGTCCCAGCATAGAATGTGTTTTCTGTCCTGTTTCTAGGCCTTACTGGATGAGTCTTTGCAACTGTCAAAATAATTTAGAAGTATTGGCAGGAAGCAAATATTTGCACCTGTCCATTTTAACAAGTATTATATTATATATTATTATAATATGCTGTAAACTCTTCAATCTGATAAATTTTGATTCTGTTTATGTCAGGTGTTAAAGTCCAGAAGGACTATTACATTACCTAGTCTGATCTCCTTTGCAACATAAGCCATCTATATTGTTGTTTATACCCTTTAGAGACTTGACATTAATTTATCACCCCTTTTTCACATTAATCTGAAAGCACTTCTTCCAGATTGTTGATATTATCAGGGTTTTGTATTATTTTTTATTGCACTGTTTGTATTGCTGAAAATGTTTTGAGGTGACCTTAATGTTTACTTTGAGACTAAATTTGCAGCAGATAGAGGAATGCAAGTATTTCAAAACTTACTAGTTCCTATTGTTTTCCTTTTTGAGGCTTGTTTTATATAAAAATGCACTGTGGCCTTGAAAGGACACTTGCTATTTTTTTTTTAAATTCTGTAGTTTTCCAGATAAATGAAAACCTAATAAAAAAATCAAAATAAATGAAATGTGTCCCTTTGTTTAATATGGCAACTGAATCTTACCTGTGAAAATGCGGGTGTGTTAAAACAAACACTCCTGGTTCTTATGCTGACTTAAAATAAATTATGCAAATCCAAAATTAGTTTTAAAGTAAAATGATTATTTTGCTGTATTGTTTATAACCTTTCTTGCAATCGCTTTTTCTTCACCAGAAACTTAATTATTTTTGTATTTTTAACTGATTAACAGCTTTTCACTTGCACCTCTCTCTGCATTTCACCATAACTACTGACATCTTTCTTTTTTCCCCTGCCTGTTATTTCAAGGCAAAACCATTGCTCATCTTCTCATTAAAAATAAGATACAAAAGAGCTGTACAATTGGTGAGCAGTTAAATTGGTGAAAAGACAGCCCAGCATTTAAATAAAATTGGCTAACTGGAGTTGTATGCTGGCAGTACCTGGAATAGGAAGCTTCAGATATTGTTCACTTTTCAATAATTTGAGGCTCTTTTCATAATAATAATTTGTGTATCTTTGTTGCTATGGGAATGAGTGGGAGAGCTGGAATTAAGTGTTATTACACCTTTGTGCAATCAGAAGGGACAAGCAGCTGTGAAAGAAAAATTTCTTATTTAGAAACATCCAGCTCTTAATAGCAGTTCTGACTTACTTGAGTTTTTATGCGATTTATGAAGGAGCTTTTTGAGTTAAGAGGATTTGATTTTAGTTTATTCAATGTCTGTCAGGACATCTAAGGAAATACATGACTCAGTTTTGAAAGAGAAAAACAGATTAAAAGAGAAGTTAATTCTAGTGGTTTAATGTCTTGGGCAAGTATTACCTTGTGTGTGCATTGAACACTCCTGCTTTGGGAATGTTTATGGGAGATAGATGAGTGTAAGAGGTTGAGAGAAGAAGGGTTTCGTAGTTGTTAGGTTTGGTTTGTTCATCCCTCTTCCCTAGGAAATTTGAGCGATGGGTGTTTCTGGACTCAGCACTTGCTGAGGATGCTAAAAGAGCAAATGCACACAAGTTGGTCATTCCCTGTATATTTATGTGTGCCTTGCATGGACGTATGAGCTGCATCTTGCATTATTATGAAGTCTGAATGATCAGACTCTGAGAATTAAAGTCGCCAAATGGGACTTTAATAAAGAACGTGTCTATTTTAAACCTCTGATGGTTCAGAAAGAAAAGTTGTGACGTAGTTGAATTTTGTTGGGTTTTTTTTTTTTTTCATCAGTTTTTCGTGCTAGGCAGTTCTAAGCGCAGGCTGTGATTTTTGATTAACGGTCTCATTTGAGGAACGGAGGCTTTTAAAAGGAAGAAAAAAACGTTGGTACTTAATTAACGCTCGGGTTAATTATTATTGGAGCGGGTAAATCGCGACGCCCTCTCTGGGCTTCTCTGGGGCGGTCACTGGCGACACCCGGTGGCCGAGAGCGGAATGACAGCCCCTGGCAGTCTGAGTCCCAAACTTGGGCTTTTCCTCCCAAAATCCTGTATTAGACATGGCTGTGTAAGGGACACGCTCAGCTCCTCGGGCTGCTGTCCCGACAGTTCCAAGAGCATGGAGAGGAGACCACGTTAAGCTGTGTGTGCACATACAGAGAGGTTTTGCTAAAGTCTTAATGCTGCTTTTGAAAATATGGGCTGAGCAAATGTTGTGTCTTGCTGTTGTCTGTGTGGCAGCTTGGTATCTTCCAGAAGGGAATCATGAGCCAGCTTATCTCAGAGTTGCTTGTTTCTCGGGCTGCCTTCCTATTTGGGCTCTTTGCTGTGCAAGGACACTGGTGGGTGCCAGGCTGGCAGGGTTATAAAAGCAGATAAAGACAGTTAAAGTTTTTGCCCCCACTGTTACAACTGGGAAGTATTTTGTAAGATAAACTTTATGATTTCTGCTTCATATTTTATTTATGGTCAGTTTATACTCTTAAACTCTTGTGCCAGTATTGTTCTTGAGTAGCTCCCCTCCCACCCCAGCATTTATTCCTTTGATGTATTCGTAGATAGTGGTCATATCCCTGCTCAGTCTCTGTCTTTGCCAAGCTACACAAGGCAAAGCATCCAGCTGCTTCTTGTGAAATAAACAGTCCATTACCTGCATCATCTAACCCTTCCTTCTCTGCACTTGATAATGGCTCAGTTATCAAGACATTTGCCTCAGCAAAGGGCACTGCTGGGAGCCTGCTGTGACCCTGTGAAATATGAGTTTACTTAAGCATTGAGAACAAACATGGCTTGAGAGCAGGGTTATTAAAATGCAGAACGCTCTCGACTTTGTTTTTTATCCCTGTCTTATTTTGGGGCAACAGGCTGCTGAAGATGTTGGAAAGGTGTTTGTGGATCTCAGAAAAGTAAGTTCCCCACCTAGGTCTCCGGGGTTTGTGGATCCTAACAAGAACATGGAGTTCTGGTTTTGCCAGCAGGAATTGTCTGTGTTGCTGCATACAGCAGATCTCTTGATCAGAAAGGCTGGAATATCAATACCTGCACACTTTTTCCTTTGTCCTTCCCTTTCATGATTTTATTTCTTGTGACTGAGTCCTAAATCACTTAAAGAGTGAAAAAACAGTTGAATGTGAACTTTCCAGTGGAATATGGAAAATCACTGGGCATTTGAGTGTCATGAAAAGTAAAAGCTGATTTTTTTAAAATCTTTTATGGCATTGGTGAGGCTGCTGCTAGAGTTCCATGTATGGTTCAAGAGTAAGCACTGTCTAAAAGCTCCTGAAAACAAAGAGCTGAACAGGGTGCCTTGCATGGGTTCAACGTCCACATCCTTGATGCCTTAGCATCTTTTGTGGAGACTCAGAAGTAAATTCTCCTGATGAGGATAAAGGCAGCATAGCTCTGAAACCCTTTATTTCAGCCTTTTCCATCCTCCTGTTGTCACTTAGATGACATATTTTCCTTTTGTCTGCTACAGAGCATTGAAAAATGAGGTTAGGGCATGATAAAGATTCAGCAGAGCTTCCAGCTGTCAGACTGTGCACAAAGAGCATGTTTTGGAAACTGATAGTCTGTGAACTGTCATGGGCACACAGGGATCTCAAGTTTCTCTTGTTGCTTTGAAACTGGAGAGGGTCTGACAATTTACCTTGACGTGGGGATTTTCTGGAGTAGCTAAATATAAAAAAAAAAAAGGATATTGTGGGATGTGTCTGGTGAAGACACCTTAGTGATAGGCAAATTCTGGGGAAGCAGATGAGGAAAATGAGGAGAAATTGTTTTCCCTGCTTAGGCTTGTCAGATGTTTGTGCCTATGCAATACATCTGGAACTGCAGAGAATTGCTTGGGCAGTGATGTTAGAGTGGGGCTAAGAATTACCAAGCACACAAATATTGTTTGTCTGGTATTCCCCTGCATCTGCACATACAGGGAATTATCTTCTCACCTGTTCACCAGCAACTTTAAGCTTGGGTTGTTAAGAAAAGAGTCTTGAAAACATAATAGTTTTGTGTTTTGAAAAATAAGCTCTGATAATGAAGTGTACTTAAGGTAAATTACTGTTGTGAAAGAATTTCTGAAATATTCCAGTAAATAAAACATTGACTTTATATCATTGTAGGTATTTTGGCACCAGTATGTGATAGTAGAAGCTCTTTTTCCAATTACAGCAAAGTTTCTTTATATCCTTTTATTATAGTTGCTGCTAAATTCAGGCTGAAATTTCCAAGGCTTCCTGTGGTATAGAAATAAATTCTTTGGAGGAATTTCAGAAAATTTTATTAATGTTTGGGAAGACTTCTTACTTATTTCCAGGTTTCCTCTATATGAGGATGTTGGTAGTCAGTGGCAGTGTCTAAATTGAAGGAAATAAATGATGTTTCAGAGTCACTAAATTATTCATGCAGCTGTGCAAGTAATTTTTTCCTTTCGCCTTTCTCTGTAGGGTGGATCATTGGTGTTGCCTGTTCATGTGGTGTTTTGTTCAGTTTAAAATGGCCCTGAAAATCGTTGCTCTTGGAGTCCTTTCTTGTAATCCCAAACTTGAAAGGGCATCAGAGCACTTCCTGATTGTGGAATTTGCAGGTGCACCATGGTGTCACAGTGACTTTTGCATTGTGTCTTGTAGTGGAGACATTCAGAACAAGGCTTTTTGTGTGAAAGTGTGCTGCTGACTGTACATAATGTATGTGTGCACAAGGGTTGTGAGCTGGGCAAATACTGTCCTTGTTTCCCTGATGGGGAAGTGAGGAGTGAATGTTGGCCCTTCCTGGGAATTGCTCAGCAAGCTGTTCTGCCACAGTCAGGACTGGGAAGTGTTAGTTGGCCAGGCTCTTGTTCAAATCCACTTAGATAAATACTTTATTTCTGTCTTAGTTGAGATGACCATCTCAGTGCCTAGCTCTGGTGCCAAGTCAGACAGCAAAGCTGTTGGACTCTTCACAAAGGAAAATGCTGTTAGTGAGCATGAACCTCCTCTGAGCTGCTTGTGGCTGCTGTGGTGAAATGTGAAGGGATCAAAACTTAATGCTACATGCAGGTGACCATTGTACCCTGGGTGTTAGATTTCCAGCAGCTGTTGGCTCTGTTATTTGAGAGGCTGATTAGTTCTGTATCTTCTTTCCTACGTTTGTGCTTACAAGAACTCATCTCGGTGTGATGTGTTCGGTGGGAGGTGCTCACAGGAGAAAGGAAATTACTTTTCTGTGGTGGCTGTGGTCTGATGAGATAAGCACAAGTGCAGAAGGCTGAGACTTGGATTCTCTTCAAGGTTTGCAGCAGACTGGCAGGATAGCTGTGGTTCCATTACAGGCAACAGGCACAAGCCTCATCTTTGACCCCCATGCTCAGTGCAAAAGCCAGGGCTCAGCACTGGGACAGTTTTCCTGTTCTCTAGAATCCACCTGAGGATGCAGCATTTGTTGTTCACCTCTTCAGAGGCTTCTGAGAGTGCAATTTAGGCATAGATGAGCTTTCAGGCTGTTTTTAAATACAGTATTCTTTGCCAGAAAAAAATAAGAAGAAAACATAATATAATAATAATTTAGGGTACAAATAGCCCAATTGCAGTATCTCTTTCTCTTATTTACCCTTTGCCTGGGACTCCTTTCAGACCTGCCTTTATAAAATAGGATTGCTTCTGCCAGCTTGATCTGAGAATAGCCACGAGAGTAAAATAGAGCATCTCTTATCCTCTTATTACTCCTTTATTGGATGACCACCTCACCTGGATGCAGTCACATCCTCTACCTGGTGAGGTCACTACAAGGAAAGCTCCCCCTCACAGGGGGTCCAGCTGCTCATGGCAGAGTGGGATTTTGGGGACAGCTTCCTTTGTGGCTCCTCTGTCAGTAGGTCTGTGTCACCAGCATGGAATTGAATGAAAATAGAAGACTGAAAAAGGGATATTCTCTAACGTGTTTGAATTATTATTTTACACAGTTCCTTAGAACATTTAGAAACTATGTTTCCCGTGTTTATGTCAGGGTTTTCTAAATTGTTCTAGGGAAGGTAGGTTAGCAATCTGAGCATCATATTTTAATAAATTTGCCTTAATTTTGAAGCCAAAATTTGTAAATAGGCATTTTTTTAGTTTTGTATGGTGCTTTCTAGCTTATTTGAGGTTTTTAATTGTACACTGGATTATTCTACACTTTTTCGGTTGGTCATCTGATCTTTTGCAGCTCATTACCATCTCTTTGGTTCATGAATTTCTGTCAATAGGCTTTCAGTTACTCAAGTTTGAATGTTAATTCATTGCACTTTGGACCTAAGGCATGCCTAAATGTTCTAGATCACTAGATCACTCTAGATCTCTACCGTATTTTCCAGTGTTGGATGCAAAATCAGGATAGGTCTTTCTACTTCGAGTGCAGAGTCTTACACCAAAAAAAAAAACCCCACCAACCTGAAAGTTTTCTTTTGATGAAAATAGTCACTATGGTTTTTGTAATCTATGCATTTAAAGGTATGCTTGATCCAATTCAGAAATTGTTTTTGCATTCTCTCCCTATGGATAACCAGTATAATATTCAAAAGAGGTTTTGTTTCCATATTGATGTCTACGCTTGCTTATGCCCCCTCAAGATGAGTTCAGAACAGTTGTAATTTCCATTTAATTTTTTTTTTAAATTATTGAACCCCAAAGCACTGAGCACCTGGGCCTTTATCCCTTTATTCTGTCCTATCTCTGACTCTTATTTTTTCCCTCCAACCAATAATGTTTAAGGCCATTTCCTTGATTCTCTCTCCCACCTACAGCTCTTCTCTCCATTGCTAAACAGGATTGTACCCCAAAGCTCAGTCCTGGTGCGAGGGCAGGAATTGATTTCATGAAAGGCAAGTAGCTTGGTAGACCTAATTTTTTTATTTTCCCATAGACTTTGTGTTTTTATCTTTTTCCTCCTTTCTATTCTACTGATACAATTTTCTTTGTACTGCAAATGAAGAATTACATGGAGCTTCTTTCTGACTGTGCCTTACATTTGGAAGCAAGATGTAGCTGATTGGAGAGGATGAAATAATTCTCTTGGCAGTTACATCTTGTCTCTGCATTTTAGTGTAGCCTCTCGTGCATTTTATTCCCTTCCTGCCTGATGACTAAATGCTCTTTGCCTTCAGCAGGCTTTGTGGGAATGCTGGAAAACCCCCTTCTCCCTCTGCTTGGGTGGAATGACAAACCCAGCTAAGGGACAGTGTGTGCTGAAGAAACTGGGCATTCCTGAGAGGTGTTTTGTGCTTCTCCTCTGTGCTCAGATAATTAGCTGGTCCATATTCTGCTGGGGAGTGGTGCCAGTGAGGAGAGGTCTCTGCAGGCTGCTGCACTGGGGCAATGCAGCACTGCTGTGTTCTCCTGCACTGGGGCAGTGCAGCACTGCTGTGTTCTCTCCTGCACTGGGGCAGTGCAGCACTGCTGTGTTCTCTCCTGCACTGGGGCAGTGCAGCACTGCTGTGTTCTCTCCTGCACTGGGGCAGTGCAGCACTGCTGTGTTCTCTCCTGCACTGGGGCAGTGCAGCACTGCTGTGTTCTCTCCTGCACTGGGGCAGTGCAGCACTGCTGTGTTCTCTCCTGCACTGGGGCAGTGCAGCACTGCTGTGTTCTCTCCTGCACTGGGGCAGTGCAGCACTGCTGTGTTCTCTCCTGCACTGGGGCAGTGCAGCACTGCTGTGTTCTCTCCTGCACTGGGGCAGTGCAGCACTGCTGTGTTCTCTCCTGCACTGGGGCAGTGCAGCACTGCTGTGTTCTCTCCTGCACTGGGGCAGTGCAGCACTGCTGTGTTCTCCAGCCCTGGAAGCTCTGCTCCCAAATGCAAACCACATGTCCTGTGCATGCACAAGCTGCTTCCCGCTGCCCAGAGCTCTGGGTTTCTTCTCAGCTTGCTCTGGAACTTCTAATAATTGTGAAAATAAAGGGAGGGTCTGTTTGTATTGTTTATAGTGGGAAAGAACAGTGCAAGATTTCATCTGCTGCTGTTCACATCTCTTGCTATTTTTAGTATTTGACCTCTGCAGAGAAGACTGCCAGAACTACAGGTCTTTTTAATTTTTATTATGTATTTCTACGCTCCTACTCATATGTTACTCTTATGTTAGTGATTAAATCTTTGAGAACGTGCCATTTTTCCACATTTTCCCCCGTATTTTTTAAAGGAAAATTTGTATTTCTATGTATTTTTGAGCTAACATTCTCTTTTGGAAAGAAGAACTATGCAACTTGGCAGCATCTTCTGTACACCACTCAAAGGGAAAGGGAAATAACTTATGATTTGCTGGTTTATCTTTTGAAAAAGGTTCTGGATTGAAGAGGACTGATGAGCCTGTTGGCTTGAACTGAAGCTGCAACGTTTAGAATACTGCACAAACAGCACAGCAGTATGTGCTGGGACAGTGTTAAGTGTTTAGTTTGTGCAGATAGGTACTTGCTTTTCATTTCTCCACCATTGGAAAGGGCTGCCTTCGGCACAATTGTTGACTTCTAGTCTTGCTGTGTGGTTGTTTCCACACTCCACTAGTGAAAAACACATAACAAAGGCATCTGAAAATCCTGTCCTGCCTCTTTGGCATCACTTCCACTTCATGCCTTCTATTCTAAACATTGAGTTTACTTCTTTTTTGAAGGAGCCTTGTAGGATGCCCTTGGAGGTCAGAATATTTGAGGTTATTTCAGAGAACAGTATTTTTTCTGAGTTCCCAAGATGTGAGTTTTGAGTGTCCTTCCAGAAGCTTATTTTGTCTGGTAGTTGTGTTATCCAGGAGGGGTTGCATGTAACTGTGTACTTAAATTCATAGAACAGATCACCTGAGTGTAGTTCCAGAAGTCTAGATATAATAACACAGAAGTTTCAGGTTTCATTTATACAAGGTGGCTTTTCTTGGCTTGGAGGGGGTGCAGGAGTGTGCAGGTGTGGACACAGCTGAAAGATTCAGCTGTTCCACATGAGGAATGCTGATCCCTAAGGATGGGATTGCACCTCTGTTTCAAGCACAAGGGACTGGCCAGAGGCAGACACCTTCAGCCAGGTACTGGTGTGTCATCCCCATGGTGGTGCTTTCCTGGCAGCTTGACATCATCACCTGGATCAGTGTTGAGACTGTAGATCCAGACCGTGGGTGACTCTGCTGGAGAAAGTAAAAAACCTGAATTTAATGAACTACCTCACATTCTGAGCAGAGGAGGAACCATGGGGAAAGAAGAGCCTTTGGCCAGTGCCCTCTGTGATTTTTTCTGAGACTGGAGCAGTCCAAGAGCAAGCTGTTGGTACAACTGTGTGTCAGAGAGTTTATCATACAAACATGAGCAGTTCTCCTGTCTGATCATCACAGCTGGCTGTTGTGCTGTGTCCCAAATGTTTCAAAGACTCTAATTTTGCCAAAGGATTCTTTGGGAAACAGATACCTCCTGTTGTTGAGCTTAAGGAACTAGAAGTGCCTCAGTGCAGAGGACCATGTGCTTTGTAGGTGGCTGCAGTCCAGTGCTTAGTTATCTTCTATTGTGTTTGGAAGACCATTGTTTCCTATTTGTCTCATAAATTTAACACAGATCCTATTCCTGCCATTTAAACTTTCCCATCAAAATACAACAGTGACTTCCCCTTCTGAAAAGGAAGGGCTGGCAGCTACACCCTGAAGTTTGAGCATGAATTGTTTATATAACCTTCAATCACAATTTCATACTAGTTTGAAGACTTTCTTACTGAGGCAGACATTTTACTGAGTTTTTTAGCAAAAACCTAGCTGCCATTGAACACAATTTTAAGGCTTCTTAGTTGTTGCAGTGGAAATAGAATTGAAAACTGAACACTTCACCTTCCTGATGGTAGAAATTGCACTTCTGTCTGAAAGCATGAACGGCATTTTCTGGTATTTCAGAATAGCTGTACTTAAGGCATTCTGGGCAAAAGCTTAAGAGTTGTGTTGAGCTAATTTTATTTCCCAGAAAATATTATTAAAACTGAATGAACCTCCTTTTGCAGACTCTGGCTTTTTACAACTTCTGGGTATTTGTAGAGTTCCCTCGCCTTCCCCAGCAGTAAGAGCTCTGACATGAGTGTTACAGAAACTGCTTATTGAAAGATACTCTCTATCACAGTCAGTAATATTTAAACAACTGTAGCTTGCCTTCCAAATGGATGACATTTGTCAGGAACATGTCTGTTTGAGTTTACTTGGCCTTTTGAGTAGACAAAGTCTGAATATTTAGAGCTTAAAATTCAGGTCAGCTTGGAAAACTACATTTTTCTTACAAGAAATTTACAGAGATAACCTGATTTTTTTAGTAACCATAGCACTAACATAGCAGGAGAACTGGTTTACATACCCTCCTTTCTCCACCCTCAAGCATGTGTGTTTGAAACTCTATTTAAATAGAAGCTTCCATTGAAATTCTTCAGTAAATTGAAATAAGCAGTTTTCCTAATTAATAATGTTAAAAATATTTTATTTCTTCAGTTTCTAGTATTAATTTGCATGGATGTTTAACAGTTTTGTGTTTAAGCAGCGTTTGAGAACAGTTGGCTTTATGTAATGGTTCTAGTAAAAGCTTGTTTCATTTGAGGACATACCCAGAAAAGTAAGTAAGGAACAAGTTCTGTGGGTAGGTTGTACACAGAGTAATGCCAGAAAACACGTTGAACTTCTTTGCTTTAGAAGGGAAAGGAGTTTCCACAGGATGTCTGCATTTTATGGCAAAAATGAGTAGTTGATGTGCTCTGAAATGTTGCTTTGATGTAGAAGATTAACCTGGGGACCTCATTGTCAGGATCTTACTGAGGCAAATCGCTTAGTGAGATTATTTGTGTCTTGGGAATTAAGTTTTTATGTGTGCCTGCTTAAGTTGTTTTTTAAGAATTTGCTGGTTTGTCACATGGTGTCGTGAATATTTGTGTGCACCAAACCAGAGGAGGGAAAGCAAACCCCTGAAACCACAAACAACGCCAAGAAGGGAGAAAAAAGCAGAATGCAGCTTTGTCATAGCAACTTTTCCTTTGTTTTTGGTCTCTCATGGACAATTAAAATAATTACAATTAAAGCAAGTAATACGGCGAGACTTGCAATTCCACCCCTAAAAATCCAGCCTGGAGAATTTGCAGAAAAATAGATGATAGAACAGCTGGGAAGGCATGAGAATATTTTCTTGTGTTCTGTGTCTGCCTGATTTTTAATCCATTTCTCTTTGGATTTTTTTTTAAAGGATCATTTCATGCATGTGGTATCTGGGATTGGCTGCTGGTCCAGACCTTAAGGAAATATCAGTACCAGTGAGAAATCACTGTAGTGTTGACCCCTTAAAACCTGCTGTGATTCCCTCAATGTTTGGGTTTTGATTCTTTTCAAACACAGAATAATGGTCTAATTGAACCTATGTTTTTGACAGGACTGGATGACTGCAATGACATACCTACATCTTCCTTTAAAAAAATGGTTGTAGTTCGTGAGCCACTAAAACCATTGCAAATACCTCTTTAAAATGTAAATGCTGCTGAGCTTTTCCATGACTCTGAATTGTTGGAGTCTTTGCTGCAATTACAGAATAGAATTTTCTGTTGTGTTATAGAAAGGAAAACTATGTTTTTCCTTTTTTTTAGGGCATATTTTAGAAGTGAATCTGTGAGAGGATCCAAGAGAATTTTGTTTAATTTTGGTTTTGCTGGGTAAAGTTTGCATTTGTGTGCATTGCTGAAATACTTTGGGTTTCTAGGAGGGTTCAGTAGTGCCAGAGAGGAATTGCCTCTGAAGGGAAGATTTTTATCAGCTGCACTAAAAGCCAGTGTTCTGTGGTTTTGCAGGAGGCTCAGAAACGTTGAGGTGCTTAATTGCAGTGAATTCCACAGGTCACAGAGCCTGTTTAGGTGGTCCCTGATGTGCTGGCAGGTGTTTTCTGTGCGTCATTGGGCACCTAAATACTTGTAAAATTACCTCACCAGGCCATTTCAGGCTGTAGTGCTGTGTAGTTTTGGTCTTGTTCTCTGCCTCCCCTGTGCACATCCGTCAGCACAGAATTCCCTTAAGAAGTCTCCTGTTGTACTGATGCAGCTGTTTGTGGGCTGTGCTTCCTAGAACAAAACTTATTCCTCTTCAGGTAGAGGGGCTGACTTCATTTTGTTTGCACTTGTGGAGAACATCACGTTGCTTTATAAAAATAATAAAGCAAATTTAGCTAAGTGACTTTCCTAGGATTCCCAGATAGACTGTTTAATCTGTTAAGGGGATTATGTGGTGTAGTGCTTACAGACACAAGGGACTGAACTCCTTGAATCAGGGAACCCTTTCCTGCTCTGTGTCCCTGTGAATGAAGTTGTGCTGGGGAGGACTTTGAGATAATTGAATTTTAGCTCTGTGCATCACTTCTGCACAGGATACTTCCTCGTACGTGTTTTTAAAGCTAACACTATTGAAGAATGCTGTAACTAAAACTCTCCTTGGCTTTTATTTGTTGCAGATTTCTGGCCAGGCTGGGGAGATGGCAGCAGTGGAGAAGGTGGAGGAGCAGCTGGCAGCCCTGTGCATAGCCAGGCGCTGTGTGCCCAGCGAGGAGCCCTCCTACCTGCTGGACATGGACACCTCCAGAGCTGCCCAGCCCAGCAGCAGCCACCTCGTGGCAGTTTGCTGTTCCAGCCAGTCCCTCCGGCTGTACGACCGGGAATCCCTGCGC
>VZTT01048981.1:16648-29554 GCA_013400855.1 Buphagus erythrorhynchus
ATGAGGGGTTCTGCTGGTGGGACATGGCTCAGCTGGACACCGAAGAACCAATAACGCTGCTGCACATTCTGGATGTCAGAGAGTCAGTCTGTGCTGAAAACCACGGCCTGCATTACCTGGTGGGTGGCTTGTACCACGAAAAGGCAAAGAAACTCTTCCTGGTTGGGGGCACCTCCACAGGGAACATCCACCTGATCAGCTGTGGCACCGCTGGGCTGAGCCTGGTGGGGACCCTGTGTGGGGGACACTCGGCCACCGTCCGCTCCTTCTGCTGGAGCCCCACGGATGAGTCTCTGCTGACGGGTGGAGAGGATGCTCAGCTGTTGCTATGGAAACCCGGGGCTGTGGAAAGGTCCCTCACAAAGAAAGCATCTCTGAAGATCTCTTCTTCCCTGCAGAAGAGAGTGAGAGTTCACAACACCTCCCTCAAAAGCAGGAAAAAGTGCAGTGCCTAAAGTGGGAATCTCTGCTATGTGGAGGTTTCCTGGTGTTTAAATCTCCCTAGGCAATACTTGGCCGTGTTTTATTTGGAGGTTTCTGTGGAAAGAACTGTGGTGCTTGAATTCCCCCTGGGAATGTATTTCAGTCATCAGAAGAATGCCTTTTATTTTTTTTTTTTAAGTTGCTAATATTAATCAGAAAAGAGTAAATGCTTGCTCCCGAGTTCTTGAACAACAGATGTTAAATCATATTATATAAAACTGTTTCTTTGGTTATTTAATGTCTCAGACAATGTTTTAAATGTGTAATACAGGCGTGTGGCTTGCATAGTTTGTTACCTTCCCAATTATATTCCCTGGCACATTTTAAAAGCTTTTGTATTCCATGCTGTATTTTGCTTTCATCACAGAAAACTTAATGAAATTGCTCAGTTTAGTAAAAGATTTTATGTCACATCCTAATGCCTGAAGGAATTACTTCTTGATGAAACAGAAAATAAGTAGTTTTGCACTATCACATCACTGGTTTAGAACAAGCTCATAAAGAAGTAGCTGATAGAGCCATCTTTTTCATAGCAGATATGAATGTATTCAACCAAACAGCAGCTAATTTGTATGAGTATGAGAACTGTTAAACTGGCATTATTTCCTGCATGAAAATACCCAAGAATTTTGCAAGCAGCTTCATTCTCTCCTACTAAGTGCACCTGGAAGACTGGGAAGATCTTTGGTGGTTTGGAGAAATTGATGGGTATAATTACACCAGTGGTGCTTAAAATCCCAAACCCTGACTTGAAAGAAACTGGTATCATGTGCTGAGTGGGGATGCTGAAACCCAAAAATGAACATGGCCTTCAGAGACTGTAGTTATGGAGGAACAGACTGATATGAGGAGACTTTAACAAAACCTTTTAGAGACTGACCTGGGTCCTTTAAGAAACGTTTCTCTCTGCAGAGAGGTTTATGCTTGGACATCTCTCCAGGAGAGCTTTGTTTTATTATTCCTCCAAATACCATTGAGTGGTGCAAAACCAGCCCTGTACTTGTAAAATGAATGAGACTTCACACTTATTCTGCTTTGCTGGCAGAAACCAACCTATGCTCCTGGCTGTGCACACACACTCACCTCCAGCCTTCCCAGGAGCACTGCAGGCAAATGCTGTTGGTGTTTAGGCTGTACTTACACATGTCCACTAAACTGAAACCAACACCAGAGTATTTAAGAATTGCTCTGTTATAGATTGGCTGGCAAAGGATTTAAGCAGGGTTGGGTTGTTTTTTTTTCCCTTGAGGATGGGTAGGTAATTATTTCAGAACAAGTCCTGAACATCAGGTTTAGAGGATTATCCTGGAGTTTAGAAGCAGTTTGTGAGGTACACAACATACTCTAGTGTATGGTTACAGCTGTGCTGAAGATGCCAGAATCATCTCTGGAATTGAATCCATTTCAACCACAAGTATCAAGTTTCCACACGATGTTTCAGAAACTGTTAATACTCTTTAGCCACAACTGTGAATCCATTGTTGGTTTGGGTTTGCCTGTTGGTGATAAGTAAGATAATTCACTTGGTTTTGCTACTGCTGGTTATTTAAAAGTGCAGCTTCAATTTGAAAATCACAGCCCTCTACACATTTTTTTTGTTACTTGTGTTAAATTCATGTTGCCCCCAACATCCTTATCTGTTGCTTTCCAGATTACATTGTGCTATTTTGAGACGAGGTGGGCAGTGAGTGTCAGGGCTGTGATGCACCTGGGTCGTGTGCCCTCTGAAGATTTATTATCCCAGGTCACTGTTTTCTGCCTATTCTGTAACTAAGGGGACCAAGAGCTTCCTTCTCTGAATTCACTATAAAGCCTTCATGGGCCTGACTTGCTTCAGTGCCAGATTGGGGGTAGAGGACTGCAGGATGATTCTGAGGCCTATTTCATTGCAGGTACAATGTATAACTTGCTTTTTAGATGTTTACCCACTCTTTTCCTGGTATCTTGACACATTCAGTGGAGTAAAGTCGTTGGGTCTGTCTCATACTTGATTTCTTCAAGACAGGTTTGTGTGCACATAGAGAAATGCACAGAGAGGGAGCTTGTGGTTGCCTCCACTTGCTTTCAAGTGTCTGCTGAGTGAAATCCCAGTGTGCTCTGCCAGCTGCCTCTGAATTAAAGCAGCAGAGGTGGGAGTTCTGGGACTGAAGAGTTTGCAGTATGCAACCTGTGCCTGTTATCTTGTTTCTGGATTAGGTGGATATTGATTTGTTCTGTATCAGTCACAGCTGAAGCCATGATTTTCCCTGGGAAGCTGATTTCTCCCTTTTACGTGCATAACAGAAATAGCAGTGGAAGGGAAAAAATGTGTGTCTGTATCTTAAAATTCCACAAAGGCACAGCAGCTGTCACGAGACTGAGGCTTGTGTTGCCTCTGAAAATACTCAATTTTGTTGTTTCTCTTTCTCTTTTGTGTTGACTTAATTTCAGGTTAATACCTGTAAAATAAATATAGATGGAAACCACATGTGAACAATTAGCACTGCTTGCTTCTGTACGCTGCAGACACTATTTCATAGACCACAGAGCACAGGCAGAATCCATGTGTTATCACATAAATAATAATAGACTCGAAATCAGGTTAATTTATCTGACAATAGATAATCTCTTAGGTTAATTTTGACATCTCCAAGTTGGCTTCAGCATTGGTAAGAAACTCTGAATTATGGAATCACAGAGTGGTTTGGGTTGGAAGGGATCTTTAAAGGCCATTTAGTCCAACCCCCCTGCAAGGAGAAGGGACATCTTCTTCAATTCAACCAAGTTGCTCAGTCCCATCCAACCTGACCCTGAATGTTTCCAGGGATGGGGCATCCACCATCTCTCTGGGCAGCCTGTGCCATTGTTTTACCACCCTTATTGTACAAAAAGTCTTCCTTATGTATAATCTGAATCTACCCTCTCAGTTCAAAACCTTTACCCCTTGTCTCATCTCATCAGGGTCTGCTAAAACATTTGTCCCCATCTTTTCCATAGGCCCCCTTCAGGTATGGAAGGACTGCTAGAAGGTCTGTCCAGAGCCTTCTCTTCTCCAGGCTGCACACCCCCAGCTCTCAGCCTGTGTTCACAGCAGAGGTGCTCCAGCCCTCTGAGCATCTCTGTGACCCCTTTGAACCATCTGTCCTGTGCTGGGATCCCAGAGCTGGGTGCAGCACTGCAGGTGGGCTCTCAGCAGAGGGGCAGGATGCCCTCCCTGGCCCTGCTGCCCACACTGCTTGGGATGCAGCCCAGGATGGAGTTTGTTCTGTGCTGCAAGAACACACTGCCAGCCCCTGGTCAGTCTGTCCAGCAGCAGCACTGAGTCCTTCTTGGCAGGGCTGCTCTAGATCCCTTCATCCCCAGCCTGGGTTGGTGCCAAGGGCTGCCCTGACCCAGCTGCAGCACCAGCACTTGGTCTTGTTCAGCCTCATGAGATTTCTATGGTCCTGCTTCTTGAGCTTGCACAGGTCCCTCTGGATGGCACCTCATCCTTCAGGAGTGTCAGCAGCACCACTGGGTTTGGTATCATCTGCTGATCTGCTGAGGCTGCACTCAATCCCACTGTCTGTGCCATTAATTAAACAGTGCTGGTCCCAGTACAGAGCCCTGAGGGACCCCTGACCTCTATCTGGACACTGACCATTACCCTCTGCATGTGACCATCCAACCAATTCCTCATCCACCCAACAGTCCATCATCAAATCCATCTCTCTCCAATTCAGAAGGATGCAGTAAGGGACTGTGTCAAAGGCCTTGCAGGAGTCCAGATCTGACCTTTATAAAACTTACGTAATTGAAGCTATGTGCAAGTAGCTTTTGGAAATCATCACTGTGTGAATTGTTTAACCTCAGGGGAAGCTTTAATTCCGGAAGCAGTATCTGATTTGTTCCAGTAAATGAAAATCAGAAATCCAGATAGACTACTTAAATGCAAAAAACAATGTCTGTCTTTATTCAGAGTTTATAGTAAACCTGTTGTACGATGTATCTGAGCAGCAGGAGATTATCCTGCTGTAAACACATGAAAATTAACTTACTTGCATTTGGCACGTCCTGAAATTTACTCTTTGTTTCTTTTTCTTTTCTTTGTAATTAAAGTGCAGTACTTGGATGCTCAGTTTTTCAAGTAAAAGACTTTCAGGATGACATCCCATAGTCTGTGGATAACTTCATCAATTACTTGAGTGTAGGATTTTACCCACACCTTGGGGTTGAGGTGGAAATTATTTGACAAATCTGAAGTTGTGAATTCATTTCTGGGTGGAATTTATTTAGCCAGTTGCCAGCCATAAGCTGTTCTGTGGCCAGATTGTATATGGCACATGTCCTGTGTATTCAAACTGCATATCTACATTCAAATATCCCTTAGCAGAGAAGCTGATAGAGAAAACGTTTCAAAGACATGAAATGCTGTTCCAAATGACAGCTTTCTCTTGGCTCCTGCTGTGCTGTGGCTCTGTAGGTCAGAGTGTTGTGTGAAGCAATGCATTTTGTCACGGGAAGTGCAGATTTGGCCCCTGCCCACTCCTGGAGCTGCATCTTCTGTTTTACAGGATCCTGGACTGGTTGGGGTTGGAAGGGACCTCTGGAGATGATCTGGTCCAACCCCCTGCTAGAGCAGGTTCACCTAGAGCAGGTTGCACAGGACTGTGTTCAGGCAGGCTTTGAGTATCTCCAAGGAAATAGTCTCCACGACTCTCTGGGCAGCTGTTCCAGTGCTCTGCCACCCTCACAATAAACAAGTTTTTCTTCATATTCAGATAGAACATCCTGTGCATCAGTTTATGCCCATTGCCCCTTGTCCTGTCACTGGAAAGAGCCTGGTCCCATCCTCTTGGCACTCACCCTTAAATATTTGTGTTTTGGGGAGAGGCTCCCTTCTTTCAGGAGGGCATTGGGTATGGATACAGTTAATTGCAGTGTCAGTTCGTTAACAAAGCTTTTGTACTCCTCAAAGAACTGATACCCTTGCCCATCTCCTAAAGCTTATCTGCATTTGCCATGGTTAATTTGGAGTTGTTTTGCTCCACCCCTTCTAAATGGTCTTCTGTTGTTTGGCTTCTTGCTCTCTTTTTGGATGGGCTAGTGGCAAGTTGTGTTGGCACCTGTTTTTCTGAAGAGATGAGTCCTGTTCCTTTCCTCTGGGTGCTCTCCTGCCCTGTGCATGGACTGCTGGACTCTGCACTTCCACACCACACCAGTGGAGGGTGGGAAGCAGAGGGAGGGAAGAAAAAGGGGAGGTTGGCCCCAGCTGACCCTCCAACAGGCCATCTCTCTCTCCAGGGTAAGAACTTGATAAGGAGCTGGACCCTCTACCTTCTGAAATACATGTAAGAGCTTATTCTTGAGCTTGATGTAAGCAGGACAGGACCTCAAATAAATTATGCAAGACATAAACACCCTTTAAACATAAAAGTCCGTTCCTGTTTGTCTGTGAGATGAGGTTTGTCTGTGAGATTGTCTGTGTGATTTGGCAGTAAAGTGTGTGAGAGGCAGAAGGTGTTCACAGCCAGGGCTGGGTGTTCTCTACTTCCAGGAGCAGTGAGCAGAGCCCCTGCTTGTGCCACTCTTGCTTTCCCTGCTCTGCAGGAACCAATGGATTTGGGGATCCCAAGTATCATGAAAAAAGGAGGGCAGGAGTTGGTGTGGGGATGACAGCTTAGGGCAGCAATTCAGTCTGTGAACTTGCTGCTGTTGGGGTGATTATGCAGCTCCCTGGTTCCTTATCAGAGTTATTTGCTGATAACCTATCAAGCAATTCTGAGGATCTTTGATAACTTCTTGGTTTCTGTTTCCTTTTTCTGCACCAGTTTGTGACCTGGCACAGGTGTGTTGGCTAAGGAGACAAGGATTACCTGCAGTTACTGCCACTGGAGGCGTGGCCTCAGCTTCTTGACAGGGTGTTCTATTCTGTCCTGCTGGGATTTCTACACGTGTGTTCCTTCCAGCCCTCCTCCTCGTGCCTTTGGATACTTTGAAATCTGTATTTTGAAAGCTACCTAATTTTCTGGAAATAGAATGTCAGAAAATACTATTCTGTATACTCTTCCTGCAATCTTGGCACCAGTATTTTTAAGGGAATAGATTAAATTTTCAATAGCAATTTCAGTCTTACTCTCTCATACTCTGACTAAAGATTTGATGGTGCTCCAATCCCATAAAGGTGGTACTTGAGCAGCCTGGGGCTGCAGGAACTCAGAACTGGCAGTGAGAAGTGCTGGGAGGAGTTCAGGAGAGCTCTCAGTGCTGATTTAAAATGATAATTTGGAGAAGTGTCCTAAAAGTGGGGGGGAAAAAGGTCCAATAACTCAAAATACACAGCAGGGCACTGAAGGACTGTTGCATCCCAGGTAATATATTTGATATTACTGATTTGGAGAGTATATTAGATAAAAGCTGAAGCAGTTTTAGAGAGTCCAGTTTTCTAGATGTTTTTAATACAGGAATTCTTGATTTTTAAAGGAATTTAATACCTGCAAGTATAATGTATGCCAGCCCTCACTCCTTCAGGTCCAAATAAAAAAAATATTGAATACACACATAGCAGGCCAAACAGCTGGAAGTGGCTCCCTTAACTTATACTGGGACTTCTGGAGAGCAATGCCCATGGACCAAGCACAGTGGTTCTAAATTATGTCTTTGGTTTCAGTAATGTAGATACATGAAAAAAGAAGGCAGAAAGGTAGACTGATGTGACTTGGAAAAACTGAGGCTGACACACTTTTTTGTTGGGAACTCTGACTGGTACATGGAGATCCCAAAGGTTCCTTTAAAAGTTTTTCACTCAGACATTCAGAGAATGCAGAGTGCAGTGTTTTCTAACAGTAATTTGGGCATCATTTGAAGAAGGAAGGCTCAGGGCTTCACTCTAGCAATGATCTGGGTGAACTGTCTCAGTTTAGGACAATAACATGAGGGATCAGGACAAATAGGGGGATGTTCCTTGGATCAATTAGGATGGTGGTTGTGCTTTACACCCCAAAAACCAAAGACTGGCTGAGGCCAGCACTGGACAACCTAGTGTTTATTAGAAAGGAATGAGCATTTTAGAAAACAATCTTGTTTTTATAAATGAAGACACATAATGCTGTATGGGTCAGGAGGATACCTTGAGATAGGAACCCATCAACATGGCAGTAATAAAGATCTTGTGTAGCTTTCTAGATGTGTGTGGTATTAAGCCACAGGTAGATTAAATCATTGTTGGAATTAATTCCTTTAGTTGGGTTGAAGTTATGGAGTCCTAGCTGTTGGAAACAGGAGAAAGTATGAAGGCAATTCAGGAATGTAGTAATAGGAGCACACAGGCATCCCACCACATGCCAAGGAATGAATAGTGGTGCTTTGTTAAAACATTTTGGCTAAAATAAGCCCAAATCCTTATTTATTCTTAATAGTGTTATTATTTTAACATTTCTGTTGTGGTTTATTGCCAGGATGCCTAGACAGTGAGTGAGCTGTAGCTCAGTTGTTCCAAGTGAGCTCAGGGCCATGTGCAGGGGGTGAGAGCTGCTCTTCCCTCTCCTGTCCCCCCTGCCAGCCAGGACACTCCTGTCTCCCAGCTTTCACCTTGCTTTTGTTTCAGGTGTTCTAAGCCAGCAGGTTTTTTCTATTTCATAGAAGAATTTGCTGCCATTTATTTTCTAAACTGTAAGAATGCCCCAGGACTGCATTTAAACGAGACATAGCTGAAGTATTTGTGGTTTCTTACAGGGGTGTGTGTATTAGACCCATTTGCTGATTTATTATTAGACGTTTAATAGATTTACTAGCATGGCAAAATTAGCACGTGGAGAATTACCTATTTATGCATTAATACAGCAGTTTTAACTGCCTTGTCAATACTATTTAAATACACACACACACACAAAAAATTCCTGAAGCTTGATTATAGTTGACAATTTCTGTAGGTGGGGGTGTTTTTAGAGAGTTTTGTTGATGCAACAATTCCGAAAAGCTCCGTAGTATCTTGTAAACGAAGAGCCAGTGTTTTCCAGATGGATCTATAAATAAATTTGGTAGATGCAGAAATAAGTGAAGGTATTTCAAGAGCTCCAGGCGTGTTTTTGCACATAGTGCTATGGTAAGCTAATAGAGGAAATGAACTTCCTTTTGTTTGCAAAATACAAAACCCCTCCAGTTCTTAATGTTTTTTCCACCCTGCCGGGTGAGTTCAGCCACGGCGCAGCTTTTCCGTGTGGATCCTGGCTTTCCACCTGTGCCACAGTCAGGAGCACAGGCAGCTCCACACAGCTCATGTGGGTGCAAACCAGAGCATTCTGCTGGGTCACAATCCAAGGTCTAGGAGAATAAATCCTGCATGTGTGGCTGGCCCAGGGGAGCAAGAGCTGAGAGCAGTTGCTGCTGTGTTTGTGTCTTCCCGTTCTTTTCCGTATTTTTTTAAAGATGCTTTGGCTTCCTGTGCAACCTGGTGTCATCTTATTACAAAAAGAGAATGTTACTGAACTAACACTTGTGACAGCAGAATCCAGGTAGCCAAGAAGGCCAATGGCACCTGGTCTTTGTCAGGGCAGGGACTGTCCCCCTGTGCTGGGCACTGCTGAGGCCACAACTCAAATCCTGTGTCCAGTTCTGGCCCCTCACTGCAAGAAAGACATTGAGGGGCTGGAGTGGGTCTGGAGAAGGGAACGGAGTTGGGGAAGGGTCTGGAGCACAAACCTGATGAGGAGCAGCTGAGGGAGCTGAGGGCCTTTAACCTGGAGAAAAGGGAGGCATCACACTCTACAGTCCCTGACAGGAGGGTAGAGCCAGGTGGGGATCAGGCTCTGCTCCCAGGGAGCAAGGAATAAGATAGGAGGAAATGGCCTCAAACTGGACCAGGGGAGATTTAGATTGGATAAAATAAAATTGTTCACAGAAAAGGTTGTCAAGCATCAGAACAGGCAGTCCAGGGCAGTGGGGGAGTCACCATCCCTGGAGGGATTTAAAAGGTGTAGATGTGGCACTTGGGGATGTGGTTTAGTGGTGGCCTTGGCAGTGCTGAGTTGATGGTTGGATTCAATGATCTTAGAGCGCTCTTCCAGCCATAATGATTGTGTGGTTCTGTGATCTCCTCTGCCTTGCTCTTCTTGATCTCAAACAATTTCTGTTCTTTAGGCAAAGGTGAACTTGACAGTTACCAGGAAAATCCCAGCTCCCTGGCTCACCACACAAGCACTAGAACAGCACCAAAGAAACAGGAAACATGCTGTTTTAAAAGAAATATTTTTAATCCCAAAATGCAGGAATGTTACTAAGTGCTCTAAGAGCACTCTCTTGCTTGCTGACATTTTGGGCTGTGGGGCTTCATGCAGAATATTGAAAAAGCAGTGGGAAGTGTAGGGCATTGTGCCCACCTGCCCTGTTACCTGTTGGAATGTGCAGAGGGATCAGGTGTGAGCACCCCTGCTCAAATGGTGGTCTGAGAGGCACTTTGCTCCACTTTTTGGAACTTGGAATCACTTATGAATGCAAACAGCTATCAGAAAGGTTTTAATATGGTTGATATTAAAGCAACTGTGTTAAGTGGAATAGTCTAAATATATACTTGGAATAATAAACTTTTGCTAATCTCCTGGAAGAAAATGGTCCTCTGTCACTCAAAGATTATTTTTCCCAGATTTTAGGCAGGATTTAAGCTGGGTTTCCTCCGCCCCTTCCACTATCTCCAGTATAACTAAAATAAACCAACTCATTTTTAAAGTTATGTTACATAGTTATTCTCAAGCAATGAAATTAAAACCTCTAAACTTTAGAACCCAAATGGAATCTGGGTTTCTAAACGCACAGATTTTTTTAATATAAAAAATACACATTTTGTTCCATCAGGAGGGTTTAATTACTATATATTTAATGAGCAGAGTGGTCTTGAAACCTGCTGATAAATATTGTATCAGCTTTTAGAAAATGGTACAGAAGAGCATCTGTCTTTAGCTTCCTTAGGAAAGCCTTCTCTGAGTGCCACTAACTTTTTTCTGACATGTTCCCAGCTGTTCATGGTGTTCATTGTGACCAGCAGGGCCCAAGGTTTTCCTGCACGGATAAACAGCTCTGTACATGCTGCACGTGGTGTTTTGTGGATAAACAGTGGATTGTCCTGCCAGAGAGCTTGTCCTTCGAGTCTCTCTAACAGGGAGTGGATGTTGCATTTTTCATTTTAGAGAGGGAAAGTGAGGCAAAAGCCTCCCCAGCTGCAGGTAAGAAATCTGGGCCAGAGCTGCTCAGAATCAAGAACTCCTGCCTCTTTTCCATTCCTCTGCTCCACAGGGCTGCTGCTGCTGCTTTGGCCTCTTGTGGAGTTTATAATGTCATCACCAGGTGTAATTTATTTTGTTAATTCAAAGATTTGAAGCCAAATATTGGAACCCCAGAGGACAGAGAGACAAGGGGCACACAGTTGATGTACTGAGGGAATAAACCACTCAAGGAAGGTGAAAGACATGAGAACAGCAGCGAGGCAAGTCATGGCCATCAAACCAGAAACCCCCAACCTTTCCCCAGCCCCTTCCAATTTCTGTCAAGTTTTTGCAGACTAGGTGGCAGGGAAGTGGATGAACACATGATTTTAAAGAATTCTTGAAAGAGAAGAAAGCAATGGCTTGGTGGTTTCCTGAGAGCCCCTGGGGAGAGTGAGGAGGGGCAGCAGGGGAGAGAGCAGGAAAACATTTGGAAGTCAGACAAAGAGGTGATAAAATTCCTCCTAGATGTGTATCAGGCAGGAGCCAGACAGGTGCAACCCGTGTGGCCTGTCCTGTGCTCGATCAATGCTAAACTGCAAACTCAAGGGCTTCTGAAGGGATGGCAAGGGCTCTGAGGCACCAGAGTCCTGTTTTCCTAAAGCAGAAAACTTCAGAGGGATTTTTGTATGGCTCCAAAATGTGCTGGAGATGCAGCGAGGCTCCTGTTGGTGTGAGGCTGCAGGGCACTGACAGATAGTGATGAGCCTCCCAAAAAACCAGTGGGCAAATGTTTGGAGAGAGGAGGAAGAGTCAGGATAGCTGTGACTGAGATGTGCAAGAGGAGCTCGGTGCAGTGTTTGGGAACCAGCTGAGCTGTCACCCACGGTGTTTTATGATGATGCCCTGCAACATGATCTCTGTTTACATTTTAATAGATCCATTTAGCAAACGCAGTGCTGGGATTGCTGCCAGCTCTGTTTCCCTTGCTAACGAGCACGAGGGGAAGGCAAACACAGGCAGGGAACCTCTTGTGCCAGTCCAGCAGGAGCTGGGCCTGGGGAGGGGGGCAGTGGAGCTGAACTTTGTGCTTAGCCTAACCCCTCTCCCTGAGCAAGGACTTGTACCAAGCTCTGCCCTCTGGAAAGTCCAGGCTGTGATCCTCTGCAGCCTCAAGATAAAGATGAATGGAGGCTTTTTACCATGTGTGGCACTAAAGCAACCTTTTGGTGTTTTCTTTTGTTTGTTTTGTCCTTAAAGAGCTGGGTGGGAGAACAAAAACAGCAGGGCTGAGGGTGATATGGAGAGATGGGGTGATGAGAGACACACGGGCACACAGGGCTGTTGCCTTCTGTGCTGTGCTGCAGTGGCTTGACTTGCCTGCTGTGTTCCTGGGTGGGTTTTAGGAATTGTGGGAGCTGTAAACACCACACACACTTGGGATACAGCATGAAGTGTGTGCAGGAGCCCATCTGTGCTTGGTGCCATTGTGCATTATGTAGGAAAAGATGATAAACCAAGTCTGTTTCATTTCACTTTAGTTTGAAAAACCCATGGATCTCTCCTGTGGTTCTGTTTGTTTACCAACACTTTAGCAGTGTTGTATTTACTGCCCTAAGGGCACTGACAATCCCTTTAAAATCATCATTCTTGGAAACCAGGACGGGTCTGGAATGGCTGAGCATTCACAGCCTCCACCATGGGAAGGCTGAATTTGTTTTTTGTGCTGTACTGGGTCTGGCTGGGATGGAGTTCATTGTGCCCACAGCAGCCCTCCCAGGGCTGTGCTGTGTATTGGTAGCTGGGAAGGTGTTGATAAATAACACATCAGTGTTGATAAATAACACATCGGTGTTTTGGCTGCTGCTGCCCAGCACTCCACAGCATGCAGCTGCCTCTCCAGCATCCTCCCCTCACCAGGAGGCTGTGGGTGGACAAGGATTTGGGAGAGGACACAGCCAGGACAGCTGACCCCAGCTGACCAAAGGGATGTTTCAAACCATTTGATGCCTGGTCATCAATAAAAGCTGAGACTGGGGAAAGAGGGAGGGCATTCCATCCTTACAGCTGCTCCAGATGCTGAAGCACTTCCCAGGAAGTGGCTGGACCCTGCCTGCTGGTGGGAAGTAGGGAATAAATACTTGGCTTTCCTTTGCTCCCATGCATGGCCTTTGCTTTTGCTTTATTTATTTATTTATTTAAATGATTTATTTATTATTAAAAAGAAATATTAATTTTATTTTTTATTATTTATTAATAAACAATTAAT
>VZTT01048981.1:32509-44322 GCA_013400855.1 Buphagus erythrorhynchus
ATTAATGCTACAATATTCAAAATTAGGTTGTTCACCATCCCTGGAAGTGTTTAAAAAATGTGTAGATGTGGCACGTGGGGACATGGTTTAGTGGTGGGCTTGGCAGTGCTGGATTAGTGGTTGGAATCAATGATCTTGGAGGGCTTTTTCAACCAAAATGATTCTATGACTTTGTCTCATTTTGCATTGTTCATACCGTTGTCCCTCTTCCCAGATGCACAACCACGTGGCTCACTGCAGCAGGCAAAATGGTTCACAGATGCTTTTGTTGAGTTTGAAAAACTCAGTGGAAAAGCCCAAGAACCACTGCTGTGGAGAAAAACTGTAAGAAAAAGGACAAGAAATAGATGCAGCTTTGTGGTTCATACTTTATTTACAAACACCTTTGAGTGGGTCAGTACAACCAGTTCTAAATCTTTCTTCCCAATTAAAGAACCAAATCAAGAGCAGAAATACTGCAATTTGCAGAATGTACTAAATTATTGGCAGAGTTCCATGGCTGCAAGTTATCCACCTGATTTCAGGGCCCATCCTTCTGTGGCTGGGATACATAATAAAACAAAGTAAATGCAAACTCCTCTCTATATGAAGGGAAATGTTGATAGGTTGCTTTTTGCTGTAATATTGATTTTTCTGAGTACAACCTTTTGTAAAAAAAACCACCTCAAGAAAGTCTTTGGCTGCCTACCCCAGTCAATGACACTTAGGCCCATTAGTGGGAAAAAAAGTCAAACCATCTAGGGAATGTCTCTTCAAGTACAGAAGCAGCTCTCAGAAGACAGGATCAACAATCTCATTTCTTACTCCAACTAGTCAGAGGTTTTGACCAACAGTGTGATGAGCTTAACAACACTTTGTTAAAAAAAACCCCAATGAATTGTAAGGGAAATTGGAAGTGTGAATAACTTTGGTTTAGGAAATAATGAAGACTGTTTTGGACTGTGACTAGCCTCCTGAATCCTTAATGGAAATATGCACTCCAGAGCCACTGGGAGCTTTCTACATTGGTGTGATGGAGGAAAACATCCCATGATACACATTAATTGTGTATTGGGTTTGCATGACCAGAGAGGTTCTGGATGATGAAGGATAGTTAATGCTAGCTTAGCCTGCACACAGGCATTTTTATAATCAGTATATTTGGAGAAGAAACATCAGAAATTTTGTAATTCTTTAAAATTACTTCCTGGACTTGATGCTTGGAGGTATTTTCCAGCCCTAATGATTCTATGATTCTGAACAAATGGCATCATTTTTAGGGCCTCTGAATGCAACAGAACAGATGTGTAGCCCATTGAAGATCATCCATGCAAAGAAATCAGTGCACAAGTTGTAGAAGAATGCAGGTGTTCTTTCAAAAGCCTTCTTTGATGCTAAATACTCCAACATGAGATGGGAAAGTGGGCACAAATGGCTGAGATAGAGCCTGTTGCCCACTGGAGAAAAAATTTAAGCAAGAAAAGATGAAGCCCCCTCCCAGACTGCCCTTTCCTCAGGACACAACATTCTCAACAGCCTGGACTTGCAGCCCAAATAACTCTTTTCTTGCCTCCTTCTGGGAGAAAAAAAAAAGAGAGATAATGGGTCCCTGAACACACCACACACATGCAGGGTCAAGTTTCAAGCTGAGAAAAGTTGCCCAGAGAAGCTGTGGATGCCCCATCCCTGGTCAGGGCTAGGTGGGACGATCCTTGGAGCAACCTGGTCTACTGAAAGGTGCCCTGTCCACAGCAGGGGGTGGAATGAGATGATCTTTGAGGTCTCTTCCAGCCCAAACCATTCCACGATTCTGTGAATCCTGCTAATTCACCTGGACACTGAAGTGCCCCTGATTCCAGACCTGGGGTTAAGCACAGACACGTCAGGGTAGTGCTGCTGCAAGGAAGCAGGGTAAGGACCTTTGTCTGTGGCACGTGTCCCCTGAGTGTCACCTGAGGCAGAGAAAATACACATCACCTCCTGCAGATCCTACAAGGACTCTCAGCAGGGACTGGCTCTGAGCATCAAGGAAACCCAGGCATTCCGAAAAAACACCATTTATCTCCACAAGATACTTAATCAAAGACACAAAAAATAAACACACACAGATTCTAACAAACACACAATGAACTTTCAGGCTTGGTGTTTAAAGACTTGCACGTGGAAGCTGTTACCAGTCCACCTGCAACTTTGGCTGGCTCAACCCTGCTGTACATCCATCCCAGAAATCAAAAGGAGCTGAGCCATGGAGTCACCACGTAGGAATTATTTGGGCTAAACAGCTTTGTGGCTGGATGCATGTTCCCACCTTCTGGAAGTATACTGGGTTTGGATTCCAGAAATAAGTCTGCTGCATGGGAAATGTGATCCATCCTATTGCACACAGTTTGCTGAAGCAGAAGCCATCTGCTGGGGTTTAGAGAAGGCTGAGGAACACAGGATGTTTGCTTCCATTCAGATGTGCTGTGGATGTGCCTCATGTGAGCAGACTTGTCACAATCCTAATAAAACAACTGGGACATCACACTCGGGAGGCAAGCTTGCCTTATGGGGTAAAATTAGACTTGAGCAAGATAGAAAGCACTACAAATACACATGCACACATGCATATACATAATCATTTAAGTAAAGGTCAGCAGAAAACAGGCCAGACAGAAATTCCAAGCAAATGCAGCAGTAACTTTGAGACTGAATTAAATGCTTTCTGAGGTGTTTTATGGAAACCACTCGCAAGAGAAAAAAATCCACAAAAGCTTAGATAAGGAATGGTCCAGTTGCAAAATAAACCTACATGGCAAAATTACGAGATGAGATTAATTCAGATAAAGTCTCCCACGGGGGATTTGGGATTACTGACAGAACTGAAACGTGGGTGTGGATTCACAGCATGAATCCAGGACTTCCGAAGATGAGACAGAGGCATTCCCTTATCACTGGCAGCGATCACCAAGGCCAGGCAAGAGACTGGAGAGGGAGCTGGGCTCAGGTGTCTGCAGCTGCAGGAAAATGCCATCCACAACGAGGGTAACTTCATGCTGCTGTGAATGTGAGCCACAAAGGGGAAACATTCCCACGGGAGCACAGAGGATGCAAGCAGCATTCTGCAAATGCAGGAGGAGAATGAATCCAAGGAGTAACCAAAGATGCAGATGGAGATACTGGCAAACAGCATGAGCAGCAGCTAAGGTTGTTTTTGCCAACAAGGGAAGAAGTTAAGTATAGTAAATCAAACAAAATTAAACATGCAGCAACAATGGATGTCCCAATTTCTCTGCAAATGTCTTTTACCCATTTCTCCCTAGGAGGTAATAAGGATTTTTGCAATTCTCCGTCAAAAGCAAACAACCTTGCTTATGTTTCTGTCTAATGGCTTAAATAAGTGGAGAATACTTCAGATGGAAAATATTTTTGCAACTAAAATAAAATTAAAAATTCTGCATATGTGGCATTGAGGTTGAAATACACTGTAGATGACCACCAGCAGGACTAACACTACTGGTATTTTTTGTGAAGAAACGATTTGAATGGGTTGATAGGCACTGTATGAAAGCTTTGGTGAGTGTATTTGTGAGAATTCTGTCAATTTGTCAAAAGCAAAGCAGTGAGGGAACTGGGGACAAGTTAAATTGCTTACACAGATGTATCAAACCAGTCTGCTGAGTTGCAGTGCTACCAGGAATTCTGAAAAAAGTCTCCAAACTGTTGTGTATCAGAATGGTAGTGTGTAACTTCTGTAACATCCCAAAGAACTATTGCTGGATCATGCTGGGAGAAGGCCTGAGGTGAGTTTCAGTGGGGGTGGAATTACATTTGATGCAATCAGAACAGTTTGAATGTCATGGAATGAAATTCTGGATCAAAACCAGTGTACTTTGGAAGAAAGTTTAGTAACTCAGAAAGGATGCTTTACGTAGAAGATAAAAAAAAAATCTATTTTCACATTTTCCAGGATGTGACTTACATAATATTTTAAGATCCTGAATGAAGCTGCAGTGAGTTTTCAAGAAGGAACCCACGATCATAATATGAATTTGACCTAGGTGTAAGTCAGAGAAAAGACAAAAAATTACATTTTAAAATTGCACTCAAGCAGGCATTGAACAGCATTTCCCTGGAGTATCTCACACTCATGCATCAAGATGGTGATAAAATTTCAAGAACAAAAGACTCTACAAAGATTACGGAGTAAAAAAATGTCTCAACAGCCTATCATTAAAAGCCAGTAATTGCAAGAAACTAATTACTCTAAAACAAACTTGCTGGGAAGTGCTTGTCTGAAGGGCTCTCATTAGCCATTTTACTAAAAGCTTTCAGTATTAGAATTTAAGTGCCTAGTGTACTTTTGATGGACTTCAACACATGAAGTACAGGTGCACACCTATAGAATTGCAGTTAGCAATTAATCTACTCTGAGCAGGAGCTCACCTAGAAAGGCACATATTAGAACTAAACATGACTCAGAAGCACACAACTCTCTAAAATATTTCTTTATTTATTTGTATTTGAGCTGAAATGGCTCAAGTGGGAGCTACAATTTCTTTGGATGTACTAAATATAGCTTAAGACAAATTTTCCAGAGGTGTCCTCTGGTGCTACTTGGTGCCCCAGCAAACTGTGGTTTTAACTTCTCCTTTCTTCTTAAAAAGGAAAATCTCAACTCTGTTTTTGATCAGCTCTCACTCAAGTCTTGGCTATTGATTCTTGCTATAAATTCTTCCAAGTCCCACCTGACACTGGATAATGTTGAAAATTCCCCAAGTATGGGGACTGCACAGCATGTCAAAGAAGCCACTCAATAATAATATGTCAAATATTGCCACATCACAGATTTTATATTGGCTCCCATTCTTCTGTATTTACTGAGTTATCTTACCCTAAATCTGGTGTCTAGACTTCTCTATAGAGCAGACTTTTAAAGCTGATAGTGCTGCATTTTTATTTAGTATTTAGATAGGCTTCTCCACTCATTAATGTGTTGTATGTGTCATGTATGTTGCAATTAAAGCAGCCCACTAAAATATGAGGATAATTTATTCTCCTCAGTGTCCTTGAGCATCTGGTTTTTAAAATTTTGCTTTATTGAACCTGTTCAAACCTTTTGCCTCCCTAACAGGATGTGGAAGCTTGCAATATTCTACCTTGCCAGATGATAATAATAATAATAATGCCAAAAAATACAAAGCAGTTTTGATAAGTAACTCACTCATTCACTCGTCTCCCTTCCACTGAAGACCTTGACAAACCTCTGTCAAATTCAGCATGAAGCTTTTTTAATTCTGAGATAAAGATCACCAGTGTGTGAATCCTCTCCTTCTGAGGGAATTGTACCAAGCCATCTTATTTCTTGGCTTTCTCTAAATTACAGAGTTAGAGATAAGGAAGGATGCACGATGGGTTTGTACAGTGGTATATTTCCTGCTTTTTTGCTATTCTTTTCCTAACCTTGGCATCCTCATCTCTTTAGGCCATCAAATGTGGGACAGGCTTTAATGCCATTCCTTGTCAGTGTTTCCTAAAAATCAGTCCTATCAGAGTGCTCCTTTAAAGTGAGACATCCTCATCTCTTCAAGTTTTTAAACTTCCAGTGCTTGCACAGAAGAAAACCAGTTTTGTTCTTGTTCCAGTTATCTATTTTTGAGTGGTCTGCATAGTCACAAGATTATTTAGGTGTTTCTTTGCTATTTTCCATCTCAATCTACTGAATTTCTGCCTTTTACTAGGATTTATAGCTTTTGGATTTCAACTTCCTGTCTCACACAAAGTCCTTTCCTACTGGTCAATATAGGGTATCTGAAATTCCTGTGCAGGGTCATGGCAGAACTACAGCCTCCTAATTCATGTAATTCTCTCAGTGGCAAAATTATCCTATTTGTTTACCTGACAGTGGATCTCGGAAGACTCTAGAAAATATTCCTATTACCTTTCTTTTTCTATCCTTCCCATTTTGGCAGTATACCTACATATCCATTCATCCCTACTGCAAAATTTGGAACCCATTAAGACTTGTATTTTAAACTTAAGTGCTGATAGACCCCCTATGATGTAAAGCATTCCTTACAATGCTGAGCCGAGCCACAGACTACTGAACACTTTCATTTGCTGTGACTTGAAAATTTTAGAAGTATCCAGTAGGTTAAAGCTGTACCACAAGACAGAGATAAATCAGGTTAAAAAAATACAAGAATACTTGCCTGTTCTCTTTTACAACAAAGAGAACGAGATATCTCTGTCTCAGCCTACTCCATCCTCAGGGTCTCTGCACTTTTAAAAAACTGGAGAGTTTTATCAACTGCTGCTATGATCACGAGAGATGCACCAAGCTTGGGAGGGAGCTGGTGATGCTCAGAGGAGATTGGGAAGTGCTAGATTTCACACACTTTCTGGGCACCTTCACCACACACACACACAGAGGTATTTTACTCATTTGTTCTTTCCAGGGTGATATAAGTAGGAAGCTGGGCCATAGTAGAAGGTGCTCACCTGAAGAGGATGGTTTTATGGCAGTGTATATATTGGTTTCTAACATATTACATGCAGAGATAACTGAGGAGACAGAACCAACGAATGGTTTGGGTTGAGAGAGACCTGAAAGATCATCTTATTCCAACCCAATGCCACGGGCAGGGACACTTTCCACCAGACCAGGTTGCTCCAAGCCCCATCCAACATGGCCCTGAACACTCCCAGAGATGGGGCATCCACAGCTGCTCTGGGCAACCTGTGCCAGCACCCTCACAATAAAACATTTTTTTGTAATACATAATCTAAACCTATTCTCTTTCAGTTTGAAGCCATTCCTCCTTGTCCTGTCACTATATGCTCTTCCAAAAATCCCTCTCCATCTTTCTTGTTGGCTCCCTTCAGGTACTTGAAGGAGACTTGATCACAAAGCAAAGGGCACAAGCTGAGCTCATTTCACTTGAGACTCCCCCAGTGGCACAGGGGGCCACGTAAGACATGTGCCTGTTTCCAGGCAGTTTCAGGCTGCACCAGAACCTTCTGAGGCAGTTGTAGGTGACAGTTGGGGTGGGCAGGGACAGTTGGGGAGTTGGCCCAGCAGTGCAGCACAAAGCCCGAGGAAGGTAAGAGGTAAACAGGCAGCGAAGGAAAGCAAACAAAAAAATTCAAAAAGCTTGGCTTAAAGGAGTGCCTGGGGCTTGGAGGCAAGTTAAGATGCTGGGGAAGGGGAACAAAGTAGGAACAAACCCATGAACTGGGGAATAAGTGAGAGCAGTGCTGTGCTGGAGGACACAGCTAGGCAGCTGCCAAGGCGAGCAAGGTCCTGCTTATCTTGCCATGTTGACTACAGAAACAGACTTCAAATGACACAGTGTCTATAAACACAGAGGAAGAATTAGTTCCCATTAGGGTAGTTGTGTCTGTGACCCTAAAATGCTTACCCCACACCCACCAGGAATTCAGTTCCTAAGGGCACTAACAGTGCCATGGCACAGCTGATATCAGGAGGAGCAGGAGGAAGGAGTAACAAGCACTTGCTTATTATTAGGGAAACGTGGTATGGCAATTGCAAACACTGCCTAAAAACCACACCATTCCTCCCCAAAACCAAAATCATCAGTCAGGAGACAACTACAGGGTAAACAGACTTAAGCAAAATGCTTTCTTGTTACATGTGAATTGGATTCAAAAGTAAACAAAAAAAGTCTCTGATTGTGCCCTTCAATCACGGTGATGGATCAGGACTGTTACTTTGATGCAGCATTCCACAGTGTTCATTTTTGTTAAAAGATGTATCAGAAAAACCTTGTTCTCATGCTGATTTGCCTCTTCAAACAGCTCTGCTACTTCCTCCACACCACTTTCTCTGGCTGGTCTTTTTCCTGATGGTCTGAATAATTAGTTCTCTGGGGAGATCAAGTCTTTTCTTGCTTCCTAGTATTGGAACAGGGAATATCTGGACTAATCCCATGGTACCCTGATAATGCTTCTTTTGACATATAGGAGATCCTTTATGGAGCATTACATGACCCTTCCTGTAGACAAATAGATGTCACATGTGCCAGGTGAAACAAGCTCCAGCTAGATCCATTTATGTTTATCACTCAATACAGCAGGACTTCCACAGTGGTATCTCTGCAGCAATCCTGTTTGATAAGCTGCTCTGCAAAGAGCAGAATGCCAATGTGGATGAGAGTTCCCATATTCCTGCCATAACAGATGGGTCTATAGTGGAACTCCAGTCACACAAAAAAACGTGAAGTGGCACAAATCTGAGTCACTGGTACAAAAATCTCTGTTCTGGAGGGCTCTTGACTGCTGTTCCGACTGTCTGGGTGCTAAAAAGCAGAGCTGAACTGGTGAGGGGCTGGCCCTGAAAACTCCTTTCCAGCTATTTTTAAAAAGCCCTTTTGTAGGAGAGTGAGGCAGTTTAAGATTTAAAAAGAATAAGTTTGTCTTGTACCTTTGATAGCAATGGAAAAACACTGATCAAAAGGATTTATTATTGCTTGTAGATCTCCAGGAAGTGCTGCATGTACTGAATGTGCACATATTTTCATATATATGCCCACACACTTGTATGGCAGATGTTGGTCATGTGAACTTTTATCTGAGGAAATTTAATTTTTATTCTTGCAAACTGGTATTACATGTATTGATACAAACACATATATAAACATGTACAGATACACATCTACTGTAAAACAGGTGTAAAACACTTGTAGTACTCAGTTCTTCTCCATCTCTGCTTCGGATTCATGTAATCACGTTCAAAGTAGCAATTTTTACAAAATACAGGCCAATCAGAGACTAGAAGGACAAGTAACAGTACCCATTTGAAACATCAGCATTTTTACATTCATACCTTATGTTGTGCTCTGAAATCTCATCACAGATGAGGACTTCACAGATTAAAGTAGAAAAAAGAAAGCAACCAGGAGATAAATGGGAAGCCTACTGTCTAAAATCTGATGGCCACGTGATAAAGAAAAGGTAAGATTTCAGTTTATTCCCTGCTAAAGCCTGTATTGTTTTTCCTGAATTGTTACTGTCCAAACATCACCTGATATAAAACACATCATAAAAATGCTTTACACAGCCAAAATGGACCATAGAGACCACATGATGACCATCTAAGAAATGAATTAGCTGAATGCATTATTTGCCAGCTTGTTCAGCTGTGCTGAAAAACTAATTCTGTAGTTATTATACAAACTCAGAATGAGGAGTAAAAACATCTGTGTGCACTGGACAGTGGACTTGGACAGCACTGTTGATTTTTATCCCCTTCTATGGCAGTTATTTTAATAGATACCCACATCACAGGCTTCAGTTTTAGATTTTTGGTGTTTTATAAAGATGGATTAATCTCATGCTAGGAAGACTGGAGTACAATCATGTAAAATGACTTGCTCAACTGCATCTAAAGTGCCAGTGTAGCCATCAGGCTGTGCTAGAACCTCCCTTCTGCAGAGTGTGCCAGTAAGTTTATGAGCTGCTCACTGCACTGTTCACATCAAAAGCAGCACACAGGACAGTGAACAGAACTGAGGAATTCTGAGCTAACAGAATTAAGCACATGGAACAGCAAAACATATAGAAATACAGGTTCTGGCCCTCATTAATGGGACATTACTGTTTTTGCCATATTTTACCTTATATTGGCATAACTCTGACCCATATTCTTTGTTACCCAACCTTGTTTGCATTTAGATTATTTTAGCTGGTTTAGTCTAAGTAAATTTAAAGTTTTAAATATCTATAAATACGTACAAATCACTCTTCCAAATTTAGAGTTACACAACCCTTCTGTAGCTACGGCACAGTTCAATCTTATTTTTGCTTTTTTAAATACAATTCTTCCGAGAAGTGCAATCGATTTACAGAGGATGACAAATGCTACAGTTCTCTGACTTAACATCACGTGGAATTCATTTTAAAAGATGTCTTGACTGCTTGATTATAAAATAAAAATGAAGGCATAGCATTAGGGCTGTTGCAGGAAATAATTTCTCAAGCAGCATTACCGTCTACTTGAGGGAGAAATACCTGGCTTGGGAGGTCAGCAGAAATGGATGCGGGGGTAAAACAGGTCAGCAAGATTGTGAATAGATCAGACTGACTCAAAAGCACTTGTATTGGCATGTGTGAACAGGAATGGGGCCTGTGACAGGCAGGACAGCAGATGCTGGCATTGTTGAGGCCTTAATTTTAGTAATGTCCAGTCTTGGGTGCTACAGTTCAAAAAAAAAAAAAAAGATGTGAATGATTTTGAGACAACACAAGGAGAAGACATAAGCATCTTAAGAGATTTAAAACTGTGCCACACCCAGAAGGATTGAAAGGAAGCGAAATTGCTTTGTCTATAGGTAAAAAAAAAAATAAAGGAGACATATCTTGAGATATAAAGGGGCATTTTGAGAGATGAGAGGCAAAACTGCTCACATCCATTACAGTTATATTTCAGTTACAGTGGCTATGAGCTTTTAACTAGTGTTCCAGGTTCCTCAGTGGGATCTGGACCAGGGAACTGGCTGAAAATTAGCAGTTTTGAAAGTAGCTTGACAACAGCTTAAATGACTTTAAATCAAGTCTGACATAGTCTCACTTCCTGTGTTATGCCAAAAGCTGAGCAGGACAGCAACTAGATATCCTTTGCAGGGTTAGTAATGTTGAGAGGATTCAGTACCTGCACAACAGGAGGGATGTGACTGACCCACCAAAGCAACCAGTTCTCAAACTGCCTTTGATCTAATTTCCTAAAAAAAAGACTGTATGCCAGAGGGATTTGGTCATATCAACATAGGAGAGCTGCTACTCATAGACATCAGCATTTTTTTCCTGCCAGAAATAGAGGTGAAACGGTGGAGCCTGTTTTAAAACATAATGTTCATATTAACACCGTTACAGAATCACACAATCAGTTAGCTTGGAAGAGACCTCTGAGACAGTCCAACCTGTGACTGACTGAACACCACCTTGTCAACCAGACCACGGCACATCCAGTCCTTCCTTTAACACCTCCAGGGACAGTAACTCCACCAATCTCCCTGGGCAGCCCATTCCAATGTCTCATCACCCTTCCTGTACAGAAATTCTTTCTCAAGTCCAACCTAAACCTCCCCTGGCTCAGCAGGGATGTTCCCTGACATCCCCTACTGTGTCCCTTCTGTCACTTGTAGTCTGAGAGAGAAGAGACTGAACCCTTGGCTACAGCCTCCTTTCAGGGAGTTGCAAAGCACTAAAATCACCCCTGAGCCTCTTTTTTTCCAGACTAAACATCCCCAGCTCCCTCAGCTGCTCCTCATAGGACATGTGTGCTGCAGACCCCTGCCCAGCCTCGTTACCCTGTAGCCATTAGATGTATTTTGGGAAAACCCCCAACAAAACCAACCAACCAAACAAGCCAGAGCCATCAAACACCAAGCCATCGAGTAAATAAATTTAAACAAAATGTAGGATATTTAACCATGGTTAAATATCGTTTAGATATCGGTTAAATGTCGTTGTGCTGGTCCCTGGTTCCAAGTATATATAAATATACTTGGGCGTAAAAAAAAAGAAAAGGTGATGCAGACAGCGATCACACACTGGGCTAAGAAACCCAAGGGTGCAGAGCTGCAGCAGAGAAGAGTGAGGGGCGCTGCTTCCCAAAGGAGGGACCGGCCGGGTCGGTCCCTGCGGCTGCTCCCGGCGCGGCCCCCCGCCCGCAGCCCGCAGCCCGCCCCGGGAAGCGGCTCCGTGCCCCCCGAGAGGCTCCGACGGGGCTTTACCTCAGCCTGAGCGCGGCTCCCCCTCAGCAGCGCCGGGTTCTGCTGCTCGGCCGGCGGGCCCGCCGCTCGCCCGGGCGAGGGATGCGGGACGCGCGGGGCTGG
>VZTT01048981.1:44602-54830 GCA_013400855.1 Buphagus erythrorhynchus
TGCCGCCGCCGCCGAGGCCGAGGCCTACAGGGCTCCTGCGCCGCCGCGGCAGCGACCGAGCCCGGCGAGAACCGCACTCGGGCCGCCGCCGCCGCCAGGCATCGGCCGCGCTCCGCCAAGGCCGCCGCCGCCTCCCTCCGTCTCCGGCTTCTCTACCAGGAGCGCCAAGGTAACTCCATCGCCGGCCCGGCGGTGCGGGAGGAGGCGCGGAGGGCTGCGGGAGGACATGTTCCAGCTGCGGAGATCCCGTCTGGAAATGACAGCCGGGAGCGGATAATTGCGCCTCTGCTCCCTTCCCCGCCGATATCCGTCGGTATTTTCACTTCTCCCCCCACCCCCCACACCGGGGACCGGCGGATCTGATGAGCGTGGCTTGGTTTTTACCAAAATACTCGGGAAATAGAGCGGAGGGAGCGGGGAGCGGTGGCCGGGTTTGCAGCTTTCCCCCTCGCACACAATAAATAATCTCGGGCTTTATTCCTCCCGCCCCCCCCTCCCCCCCACTGTTGGTGGAAACAGAGTATTTCCCTGTGATAGTGTATGCAGGGCAGCGAATGTTCATTTGGAGAGACGAAAAAAAGATCAGTGTTTACTGTAAGGTTGTTAGGCTGGATGTAGTCTTGTTGAATTAGAATTAGATTTTAATAATTTATAAAGCAGGTTAGGGAAACTGTTACTAAATTTACAGCAGAGAAGTGTCAGTAAAGCTCCTTGCTGACACAATGATCCTGCAGTTTAAGTGATCTACTTTAGTCGCTGTCCATTATTGTTATTTTTATTATTTTTTGTAATTTAATTTGGGGAGAGGATGCAAACATTTCTGCAGGGATGGTTACACTTTAATGATGCACATGATGAGGAGGGGAAGCTTTCTGATGAGATGAGATGGGGCCAAACCGATTCAGGTTTAAGGAATATATATTTTTGCTGATATTTTCAGAATTTGGTTTATGTAACAGGTAACTTTGTGTGTTTTTTGGCGGACTGTTGAAATCTTAGAAGTGGGTTACTAAAGTACAGGCCATTCTATTCCAGTTTATCTGACTTTTTTATTTATTAATCTTGGCTGGGGCCTGAATGCCCTGGTGGTGGTGGCATATTTTTTTTTGCCCAGATGATAAACAAGACCAGTTTAAGGTACGGGTTCAGGTTGCTGATAGTATATTATATTTAGAAAGCCTAAGCTGGTAGCGAAAGAATACCTCAGGAGAAATCAAAAAGATGGAATAAGGTTTTTTTTCATTATTGTAATGCCAGCTGCACAGTTCAGCTTCTGGCTGCTGCACATGCTTCCTTGAAGAAGCTATGGAGTTTATACTCCATTTTTTATAGATTCAATGCACCTATATGTAATTTTGCATTAAATAGTTCTTATCTTTTGGAGCTTGTTTACACTGTTGCAGCAAATCGTGCTTTCGAAAGCTTTTCTTACAAAAGACAAACCCAAATAATGCCTGTTTCAGTGGATTTGATAATCTGTGAAACACACGAGTTACCAGATATTTCAATAAATATAATAAGTACTCGAAAGTGTTCAGTATGTTGTGGAATCAACTTCTTTGTAGCACACGAGTCACTTTGGTAATTGAAGTCAACAGACATTGAGGATGAGTAATGCTTTCCAAGGACACGTTCTAAGACCCTGATCCTGCAAGTGCTTACGCCCATGCTTAACTTTGCACGGGTGTCTGTCCTGGCCGAAATCAACAGAGCTGCCCTCGTTAATGGTCGTGTCATTAATGCAGGCTGCTGGTTTCAGTGGAGCTGCCCATGCTGGTGGAGTTAACTGTGCACCGAGCTGCCTGTAACGTGTAGGCCTGAATTCCTCCTGTCTCCTCTCCCTTGAGCATTACTCATGTGTTTCATCAAGCTCTGATGGGCCTTTTTAACAGACAGGACCAGACTGGTAAATAAAACAGCTGGATGCATTAATTCAGTGTTTGCTAGTGCTACAGAATCAGCTGCAGGAGTACCACCAAGGCATGTTTTGTAGGAAAGAAGCAATGCCTATTGCTTAGGCCAGCTGAAGTTGGGAAACAAACAAACTTTTGCTTGCAGAAGCCTTTTTTGGCTCTCTGCCTCTCCATGCAAACCTTGTCTGTCTCATGCCCTTAGAGCAGTTACAGCTACCACACTGCCAGTCATCCAGAAATGCCAGGACATGGAATAACTACATGTAAAGGGACTCACAGGAAAATAACCAAGTATTTCTGAAATGGAGAATAAAGAAGTAATATGTACAATTTGTCAGTGTTAGTGAAATTGTGAAGCATAGCAGTACTTTTTACTATACTTTCTTAAATTTCTGTAAAATCTTGTATGTAGGTGTGGCAAATAAATGTAACTTTTGTTCTGTCCTGTGCATATGGGTGACCTTAATGCCAGAAAACCATCTGTGTCTTTTTGTGTACCCCTTCTTTAGCAGAGTGAATTGAAATTACTTTATCCCAAAGAATGCATAATTTAAAGCTACAGTCAGGTCTACAGGTGTATGAAGTTCTGAATGAAGTGATGTCAGCATTAGGTCTGAAATTTTTGGCAAATGGGAGACAGATAAAAAAGTAAGCAAGAGGAATTACTACACTAATATTTAAGTTCCACTAAGTCTATTCCATCCGTAAAATGGGTTAGATCTCTTAACAGTTTATCTGTGTGAGTTGTAGAGAGTAGTGCAGGAAGAAGGAAAATTTAGGTTAATCTTTACCCGTTTCACTCATTTGGAACACATTTTTAACATGTGCTTTCCTTCAGTAGGGATATGTCCTCAGCACCAACTACTCCTCCATCAGTGGATAAAGTAGACGGATTTTCTCGGAAGTCCGTCAGAAAAGCCAGACAGAAGAGGTCACAAAGCTCCTCCCAGTTTAGGTCTCAGGGCAAGCCTATCGAGTTAACTCCCCTGCCTCTGCTAAAAGGTAAGATCAAACACAGTTTTTAATAAATAAAACAATTTTTGCTCTACAGCTAACTTCTAAAATAGAAGTATTCTATTGTCAGGAATTGCAGGGAAATTTTGCCAGCATTGAGAAATGTTTCATGCTGGAAATATATGTATTTAAGCTCTGCAAAATATTTTATCTGTGACTTGAGGGTGTGGTAATTGTTTGTAATACTTTTGAAAGTTTAAATTGCTGATGTTAACCCGTACCATGACTTGAATTTTCAAGGCTCTCAGGCTTTGTGCAAGAGTGTTCTGGTTTGTGAATCCTCAGCAGCTGACATAAATCAGCAGTAATTTTGGTAAGGGTAAATGGACTTGTGAGCTGAAGGAAATTGGTTTTTAGTATCTTTCCTTGATGTATGGATCTGCATCCTGTGATAGTGGTGCCAACTGCATCCCCTACAGCAAGAGGGGAGGTGAGATCCCCTCTCATACCATTTGTGCATGGATAGCTCCCAGGTCCTGCCTTCTGCTGGATTTTGAAATGGAAAAGTCCCATGAGCTGCACCCTCCCAAGGGAAAAGATGCTGACAATCTGGTCTTAGGCAAGGCCCTACTGTTTTGAGATCTTGAATATCCCAGTGCTGGTTGAGTTTCTGCTGGCAGATTTAACCTCTAATTTGAGAAGGGAAAATATAATCCAGCATACTACTCTTAAAAAGATGCCAGTATCTCTGATACCTTGAATACTTCCTTGAATTCTAGTTGTCAATGAATTTTGGTACAAATCCAGGGGTGAAAAGCACCTCTCAGAATGTCTGTCTGGTGAGGAAAGGGAAATCATCTTTCAGAAGTCTTCAACAGTGACTTCTCAAATGGTTTATTTACCTCTCTGTATTTTTTTCATTGCTGTTCTTCATTTCTGCTATAAGTAGTGAAAATAGGCATGACTGGTGCTGATAATTCTGGAAAATAGGAAGTTTAATAGGTTTAATACTATGTATCCCTTTTCTTCCTTTTTGGGCAAGTATATTCCCCACATTCTCTCACCTACCTTGTTTGACAAATTTGTTAATCAGAGCATTGAAATATACAATAAATGCAGAACTGCAGTTTGGTTAGTTCTCAACCCCACTTCATAAGGATACAGTAGCTGCAAAAAAAAAAGCAAACCTCAAACCCTACAAAAACCTCTCACCTTAATGTGTGTCTTTAAATTCAAGTAAAAGTAGGATCCTAGGATTAGTTCCAGTGGAGTTGTCATTAAAATACTGTGGGCTTCTTTCTGTGGCTCCCTGTAAAAATGCACAAAATGGAATATCCTGAGTCAAACGAAAGGTGCACCCAGCCCCCCTGCACTGTGCCTGGTGTTGACTTTTATTCAGTATTTCTCAGTTTAGGGTTGGTTGGTGCCACTGGATTTGACTTTGTAGTCTGCAGTGAATATTATTTGCGATTCTTTGGGTGATCCTCTGCAGGGCCAGGAGTTGGACTTCAATGATCCGGTGGGTTTCTTTCAACTCAGGTTATTCTATGATTCTAAAATTTTTTTCTCTTTGTTGTTGAACTCTTCTGTTGTTTTGTGACAATATGATAAAGAAGCAAATATTCTTTCAAATAATTTTAAAGCTCAGTTTTACACTTTTTCAGGTAATTTTTGATACACAGGTTATTTCATACCAGTTGCTGCATTTTGGAAGGTGACTGGAGTTTATCTTTTGGCTTAAACGATGGGATTAGTGGAAAACATTGAGATTTGTATTTGTACAAATGAAGAAATTGATGTTATAATTATTCCACTCTATTCTCTAGTCCCATTCAGGGAGTAAACCAGGCATGGGCCAAGCATGAGTAAAAGAGTGAAAACCTCGCCTTGCAGAAACACAGGCGTGTCCAGGTGCTTCATTTGACTACTGTAGCCAGTCCTGAGGATTGAGATATAAAACTATAATAAGATAAAACAAACAGATGGGGAGCAGAGAGTGTTGGTGAGACATTTATGATTAGTGTCATAATGAGTTACAGTGGTCCAGCTTCAAATTAAGAATCTGATCCTGGGAGTTAGTTTTCCCTCTTTGCCTTAGTGTGGATTCCCAGAGGTGCAGGGATCTACCTGTGCAGATTAATTTGTGGGATTTGGGCCTAACAGTCTCTCTAAACAGCAGTGCTGTTGGTCCCTGCAGAAGGGACATTGGCAGCTAAAAATCATGCTGCTGTTAAGAAATATTCTTGACCTACATTAATATTTGTAACATTCAGGATTGTTAAGTCTGCAAGAAGTGAGGAAATTATTTTCTCCTGTGTTTTCATACTTTTCTTGACCAGTTTCATGAAAGTCCTGATTATTTTTTAACTCCTAGGTTTACACTTGCCTTCCAACAAGTGACCAGTCCTATTACTTCTGTCCAGTAACCCATATGATTTCCAGTTTTATCCTGGAAAATTTTGTCTTTTGAACCGAAATAGAGAAGAGATACCAGCAAAATAGCTTTTTAAAGTTTCAGAAAACTGAACTTAGTTTGGAGATGTACAATTGATAAGCTTCCTGGTTTGGGTAAATTTCAAGTTTAATTAAACCTCTTCAGAAATATTTCAGTATGGGAAATTTTTAGAGGATAGACCTCAAATTCATATTCATCAGATGTGTTTCATATGCATGATGGAGGGGTTTGCTTACACAAACATACATGCTATGCTCCCTTCTGTTTTTTTTTTATGGATATATTGCATATTGACATTGGCAAGCTGCCTTATCTCAAACAGCACTTTATGGCCTTCAGTATCTTCTGTGATTACAAGAATCATGTATGCAGAAAACTGGGTAACTGCTTGGTCCATTCCTTGCAAGTTTTTATACTCTGCCTGTCACCATAATGATCTGAGCACCTTCCAGTAGTGTATTAAGTGACGTGACTACACATCTGTCACATCTTATCTGTTCTCCTTCCTTTCCCTAGGGGCAGAGTCACATACAGTGAAATGGCTTGTTTTGGTAGTGTTTTAATGCAGTCTGTTGCCTTCTGTGAGCATCCATGCCTGTATTGCAAAAACAGATAGATAAACCAGCCTTGTTGTTGTTCGTTTGGTAATAAAAATATTTTGGGAAAGAAAAAAAAGATACTGTGTTTTGATGCTGTGTACAAGTCTGAAGGATAAGCTGCTATTTAGGAAATGGAATAAGAACAACTGGAGTTTTCAGTGTTGCTTATTTCAGAAAAAAAAGTATAGAGAAATGAAGTTGTTACTCTCTTATTTTTTAAAAAAGGTGTGTGTATGGTATAAATTTGTAAATAAACATTTAATGTGTTTGGAAAACAAGGTGTTCTTTCTGAGGCTCTGCTGGGCTGAGTTCAGGCTTTCAAAAGCCCCAAGTCACAAAACTGCTGTTTGCCTAAAGACTTAAATTTTTAGATTATTCCATTATATTTTTATTTGTTGCATTATGACTAAATCTGATTTGAAGTTATCTTTTAAAATCTGTTGTCCAATATCACACTTTAAACCCAGTGTTTTCTCCTTTGTTTCAAGTGTAGAGGGATGGGATGAGAAGTGCACATGGGAGTTGTGACACAATTGCATTTTGCCTGTGTACTCTTCTGTATGTTTCTCACACGCATTTTTTTGAAGGTTGCATGCTTTTCCCTGGTGTATTTTGCAGTGCATGATGGATTTTGGCTTTACTTTGAAGAGGCTGCTGGTATCACCCAGGCTGACAGATGCCTTAGGTAACTGGCTTGTGGCAGAGCAGTCTTGGTGAAGGGCCCTTTTTTGGGATTGAGTAATTCCATCTGTGTGCCTTGATTCCCTCCTAGGTTTGCTAACCGGGTTTGTGGTGTGCCTCAAATCTCTGCTTGTTCTGTAGAGGAAAATAGGATTGTAGATGCATTGGGTAGGTGTATTATTTATTGGAGGGCTATTTTGCTTTCATTTTGTATAGCTGCTCTTTTTACTTAGAAGTCTCTAGAGGTGGAACAGCAGGAGTGCAATGTTAGAAAGCATTTGGCTGGAAAAAGAGTATATTGTAGTGCTGGACATGTGAAAACAGAACAATTTCAGTATTGCCTGCAAAAGGGGGAGGGGGAGTTCGTTTGTGTTTCTGTGTGGTGTCTGTAGAGGTAGGGGAGTGTTCAGAGGATGGAGACATAGACAGAGATGATTAAAAACATCATGTGTCTTAGGAATGCACATTTAGCATCCTGAGAAATTGCACAGGAAACTTGGATGTAGCTCACAGCATCGTTCCCACTCCCCTTGCCCTCATTAAAAATGCAGAAATTAGGCAAAGCAAACCATCCAAAAGCAAGGCTGTTAATTGTTAAATCATTTGTATCCTATTTTTGTAATTCAAGGTGTGGTTTCTTTTCCTCTCATCTTTTCACATTTTCCAATGATTTAACATGATTAGTGAAGGTTGCTTTCATGTTCGCTGCAACTATTGTATATTTTTGTTGAAAAAATTTCAAAGTATGATTTTTATTTTTAGATGGTTTTTCCTCCTTCAAATAAGCACTCAGAGCAGAAGTTCTCTGTCAACAATACCAATTGCTTTGCTACCTCAAAATTATGAAATTTACTGAGCTTCTAATACATTTATCAGATAGTTTCCATGGCATTAAAGAATTGGTGTAGTGGCAACAAAAGAGCATTGCGTAGTCAAAAAGGGAAAAATCTCTTTCCACTTGCTATTTGCTTTTGATCATTAAATTACTTCCCTATAGCTGAGATTTTATTATAAGCTTTTCTTATGAATCCTATCTATTGGTCAAATCCTGAAGTTCCTAAACAGTAAAAAATCCTAACAATTTGATAAGACTCTTGGCTGAGAACTGCAAGATGTGCACCTTCTGTTCAAATACAGTTACTTTTGAATTTTTAAAATATTTCTTTATCATGAAAAAAGTCTGGCCTTTGCAGACCTATGGGTGCCACCTAAAACTCTTCATATGGGAAATAGTTATGATTTGAGTTGTAGAAGAAGAGAGTCAGAGCTGCTGTTTTCTGTTGGCTTCCATGGGAGCTGCCTGCTTATCTTGTCTGTGCTGCTTTTCATTGGAGAAATTTGGAATGCTTTACAGATATCAGATATACAACTATCAGTAAACTGTTACTAAAATCGCTAAGCTAAATGCTTTCTTCTCATATATAAACAGGAATTTACGGTCATAGTGGTTATGATTTCCCAAAATAAAATTCAGTTTTATTTACAGAATTAGAAATAGATCTTAGGACTCCTAATTTATTGCATGAAAGAAACACTGGAACTTGGTTTGAACTGCATAATCAGGGATGAATCCTGGAACTGCTTCTAGGAATTTTATGCCTGTTCTGATTGATATAAATCTGGACATAATAGGCCATCTCTGTGTAAGATTTGGGAACAGGGCCACAATGTCAAAAGGAAGAAGGACTTAGCCCATTTAGTATTTTCTTTATGACTATGTATGATGTTCTAGTCAGAAGTAAAAAATTTCTTCACTTTCTTTGTGCTCTTGTCAGTTGTTTTTTGTGTATGCACTTAACTTTCTTTATAATCTGTTAACATCTGTTGATTGTAGAATATTTTTTCCAATAATCTTAAAGGTTTTTGGTTGTTTCTAAAAAGTATTTGATTGTGTTTAGAAAGGGCAATACACTAATTACTTTTTTTTTTTTTTGATTGCTTGTTACTGTCTCCCATATCGGGAATGTAGTTTTAGAAGGCAACATTTGTAGAGAATGGGCAGGTTAAGTAAAAGAAATACCCTCTTATCTTTACAGTGTATGAATGAAAGTGCAGCTGGTGAGGAATTCTGTCAGCTTACCCCTGATCTTCCAATGTTTCCAGTCAGTTCTCTGTATTCATTTCTGAGTCTCTCTAGGTCTGACAATTTTCCTATGGCCAGAGTGGCTGTGGGTTATCTTTTTGTTTTTTGGGGGAAGGTGGTTGGTTTTGTTTTGTNATCTTGGACAGGGGCACCTTCCACAGACCAGGTTGCTCAAAGCTCCATCCAACCTGGCCACCATCATGAAAAACTTTTGGTTTCAGTCTGTGCTCGTACACTATGTCTTTATAACATTTCCCAGTACTACTTATCTCTCTAATAATATTGCAGTTTTCTTTTCTGTGCCCAAGTGTAACCCTATGGGTCTGTAACAAAACCTCCTGTTTCTGTAATGAGTACCTCCTTTATATTCCTTTCCTGAAGTACCTTCAACAAATACAAGTTCTGGTTCAGCCAAGCTATTATTTCTGTATACTGCACATGATTGTTGAAGTATAGTGCTGCCTTTATAATTGATTATGTTATGGAGCTTTACTGTTGTGAAAGAGCACATTTTCCATGTCTCTGAGATTATGTGTGTATTTATAAAATCTGTGTTTGTGTATATTACATGTGTATAATATATCTGTGTATATAAATAAGCTATAGATATATTTAATGTCTTATACAAAGTTTAGGTTTTGAGTTTATTTAATTTTCTCCTCTGTTTTTAAAATAGGATATTGCTTCTGTTTATTGGTAGAGCTTCATAGTAAGGCAGCAGTCCTTTCACATTCATCCATTGTAAGCTCCTGCCTCCCTGAGAAAAGAGCACTTTTATTAATGCTTTCTGGGGAGTGGGAGGAGGACACACAACTATTTTTAGGTTCAGGGTAACTTCCTTTCACCTACAGTTTTTTCATTCAAGTTATTACTGTTTCTTTGGCTCAATCAGGCAAAATTCCTTAGTAACAGAGGAGAAGACTTGGGGAGTTCAGGAAGTTTTGGTAGGGTGGGTATTTATGGATTACTGTCATCTTGGTAACTGTATAACTCACAAGTATCAGCACATGGGCTCAATTTTACTTCATAAGAGGTTAAGGCAAATCTGTTAGAAAAATACTAGAATCTTCTTTCAGCTGGGTATGGCAGCGTTCCTCTTCCTTTGAAACCTCCCTGGCTGTGTCAGTCTGATTGCAGGTGCAGTGACAAGAGGGTTTTTTCTGAGGGTTTTTTCTGGTGGCAAAATTTCTTTGAGAAATTCTCGAGCCAAGTGTGGCCTCTCATCTGCTGAGAGAAGTGTCTGTGGGGCTACAGTGTAAAACAGATTGTTAGAAACATTCCACCTCCTCCTGATTTTAGTGATGTGCTTGATCCCGAGTCCTCTCCAACAGTTAATTCAGCAGATCTGAAACACTGGTGGATATTTATGTAGGGTTGATAGTTTCTGTGTCTGTGGTTTTCTGCTTAAAGTAAAAAATAGTGCAGCTACAGTCTGGGGATCTTTATCAAGCGTTTCAGAAGATAAGGCAGCTGTCCAAAGAATCAGTGTAAAATACTTCTCTGCCCTTAGTTTTTGAACTTGGTTGAAAATTTTGTCAGTTTT
>VZTT01048981.1:59475-79951 GCA_013400855.1 Buphagus erythrorhynchus
TTCCCAGGTTTCTTGTCCTTATTGAATATCTATAATTGGGATTATTTTTCCCAGATGTATTAGCTGATGTTTTTCCAAACTGAATTTCACATTATATTCTGGCTGTGTCAGGAATTTGCTAAGGTTCCTTTGTATTATTTCTGACTTTACTGCTACTCAAAGTTCACTATTTAATATCCTCAGATGATGTTATCTATATGCTATTTTAATCATTAGATCATTAAGGAAGTTATTAATGTCTGGACTAAATTGATTCTTATGTCTCACTGGTATTTCTTTCCAGTTGGACACTTCAAGATTTTTATCCTTTTATTTCTAGATTTTTTGGCAGCACTGTGTATGTCAGCCTCTTCTACCCCAAAAAATTGCAATCTGTTTTAAACATAGGACTTTGAGGGAAAAGTGAAGTGTGATTCATGCTGGAATAGAGTAAACTTTGTAAATCCAATCACAATTGAAACTGAAGATGTGTTGTAATCATTACATATGTATCTTCACATGGATTTCAATATGCTGTCTTTTGTACTTTCATTTGTACAGTAGTAGTTCTTAAATGATGAATTATTAAGTAAATATTTTCCTAGTGGAATGTGCTTTCTATTTTTGTATATCATCTTGAGAACAGAATGTGATTCCTTTCTGTAGGGTCAGCTATTTGAAATACTTGCCTGTGTTTGTTCTAACTGCATAATCTATAATCCTCAATATGTCTTTAATCCACTTTATCTCCTACAGAACTAAATCTTTGGAATTGGGGAGAATATAGTGTGGTAGATGGTATCTAAGGTTATAAAGTTTGGGAAGATTAAATTTACTTCTGAGGTCAGATTGATAGATTTTGGCAAATAACAGATAAAAGAAATTACTGGTAAAAAAAACCACTACTCATATTTTCATGCCTGTGGAATAAACAAATAGTAAGTAACAAAGAGGTTTTGTAGTATTTCATCTCTAGAAATAAGATAAAATTAAAGATGAAATTTCCCACTTGGCTAATCTTAAACATCTCCTACAATGTTAAGCAAAAGGAATTGATTTATTTTCTGTTTTATTGTTCTTGTGTGAAGTTGAATTGAACTTCAAAACGTTTACCTTTGTGTGCATGACTAAGGCAGAAACCAGAGTGCACATTTCTTAGCACTGACCACTTGGGAGTGAGTGGATGCATTAATGTGAGCAAACTTACCCTTGGGTTCAGGGAAGGTGGTGTGTGCATCCACACACGTGCCTTGAAGTCTGTCCTGGGAGAAATGAGCATCTCCTGGGATTGTTTAGGGTGGCTTTAACATTTTGGGGTGCTGGTTTTGCTAAGGATTGCACAAAGGGCTTCTGTGGGATTGCTTCCTTAGAGTAAGGGAAGGAGAAAAACTCTTGCAAACTTTGTTTTATCCTTAAATAAAACAAGTTATCAAAGGTCAGGTGTCTGTGTTTGTCTAATAAGGATATTAGGTACCATGTGTTAGAAGATGATGGATTTGTCATTTCACCTAGTGATAAGTAATCTGATTTTATAAGGTGTTTGGGGAATGAGTATAATGATCATGTCATATGGCAGGCTTGCACAGCACAGTCTTTTGTTAATGAAGCCACACTGCACAGCAGGCCTGAGTTCAAAGTCCACAAGTATTTATATTTTTTTTGTTTTATTTTAAGTAGTTGGTGTTAAACACAAATATTCCTGGTTTCATATTTTGGAAGAAGCAAGGAGATCAGCAATGTTAAGTAAATCTGGCTCATCAGTCTTAATGTTTGTTCTTACAACAACATGCATAATACTGAAGAAACCCACATGCTTCTAATACTAAACAGAAGAAAAAAGTTAGTGTGGAATTTCAATATACTGTACTTGTAAAATTTAGGACAATCCTGTGAGGAGATGTAAATTGCAGGGAAGCTTATTTACGTGAGTAGAGATTTCCTTTATAGGAAAAAAAAGCTACCTTGTAAAACATGGCCCTTAAAAATTATTCCATCTGATCCATTCCCTGGAAGGGATGGGAATTGGCTGACGGGGCACTGAGTGATTCTGAGCACTGAAATGTCTGTTTTGCCACCTGCATTTGCCACTGTGATGGCATCCATATGGCTGCAGGGAGGGAGGGCCTGCATTTTATTTTTTCCAGTGAGGAAGTAAGTGGGATTTCACTTTTTTTTCCCCCTTTCAGACAAGAAGTTTTCTCCCAGCTTCACTGCTTAAATTCATATTGTGTTCTCTGTGCTGCCATACCATTTTCAGTAAAAGAGCAGTTGCATGGAGACAAAGAGGCTGCTGATTTAAGTCTCAATAGAGAAGTCTGTTAGGCTTCAACTGTGGGAGGATGCTAAATGTAGCTCAGAGGTTGGCAGATGCTACCTGGACCAAAACTACTTGAAAATATTAATAAGCTGTTTTGTAGGTTTGCCTAAAAAAAAAAAAGACATTTAATGACTGGAAGAATTAGTGGGACTAATATGACAGAGGACTTGCAGTTTAAAAAGGTACTTACTGTCTGGATGTGATCTGCTGTTCATGTTGAATAAGAAAAAAAAAAGTTTAGCTACAAATATTTTGCTAATCTTGATGGGAGGGCAAAAGAAATCCAACCCCAACCCTGCTTTCTCTTCCACTTGTCATACATTTTTTAAAATTATGTCAGTTTATGCAACGTTTTGAACTTCATTTTTAAAGGGAGGAATACTGTTTCTGATCATGATTATTTGAAAGCTGTGGAGTGTTGTTTTCTGAAGTTTTTAGAAAGCTCAGTGTTACTATGGACATTTTTCTAAGCCATAACACAATGAAAATTTACCTGAAGGGTTTATTTTGTGCTGCAGCCTTTGGGAGCACCATGAGACCATAGTCATCATCACTGAGGTGGTAGGACTGGGCCTGGCTTTCTGCTGGGTATGTGTAGAGCTTCATGGATAATCCAAGAGGGGAAGTTTTCTCCATCCCTGCACAAACCTCCTCTGCAGGTTGGAAAGTCCTGGGAGCTGCCCTGGTTTCTCACCTTGTTGCTGAGCCAGAGTTTAAAGGCTCTTTAGCCATTTCACTTAGCACCTGTGAGATGCTGTGTGGGAGACATGAAATGAAGTATCCCAGCATTTTTTTGTTATTTTCTCTTTTTGTGAAGGAGAGAGGAGATAAAAGTACTGTGAAGGTGTTGTGCAGCCTGAGTAAACGTAGAGAAAAGGCCTAAGGAATCCATTGCTCAGGACCAGGGTAGTTGATTTAACAGGGAGGGTGAACTTCTCATTAATTTCTGAGTGGGGTTCCTTTTATGACCTGTTCCATGGGGAAAGTTGATGAGAGGATCTCTGTGCCAGGTTATTCAATAGTTAACTTCAAGGGGGATAGTTTTGTTTCTGAAGCAGAGGTTTGCACACACGTGGGTATAAAGTGTTTCCAGTAGAGCACGTTTGATACTTAACCTGCAAAATGTCAAAAGAGGTGATTAATATTTTGTACCTTTGGAATAGGTTTGATTTTGTGTGCCTGAGGCTTCTAGCATGTGCTATAGAAACCAGGGGAAAACATTCTTTTCAGCATGTTGCACTCAAAGTTCAAGTTGAGCCACAAAATAATATTTAAATGAATGACAATCTCTTGTTTCAATCTAAATGGAGAATGGTGTTTTCCATGCCCTACTTATTCTAGAAATCATTTCATTGTAGGCAAATTTAACTAAAACCTAGGAGACTTCGTCAAAATTACATGGAAGAAAAAAAGATATTATTCACTTTTAAAGTGAGGCAAAGAAATGACAAGAGATTTTTCAGAGTTTGTGTTGATCTATCTTGCCTGCTAGTTCTGCTTTTGAGAGAAAGTAGTTTTCAATTTTCATAAATACATTTTTGTTGTTTGATTACTTTTTTTTTTTTTGCTACTACACTATACAGTAATGTGGCTAAAATTGCTGTATACTGTTTCTTAAATTTCAGGGGTGTTTTTCAGAGTTTATAAAAATGTATTTCTGAAAGAGTGCATGTTTGCCCAAATGAAATAGTTCTTTAGAACTCCCCTAGTGGTCCCTTACTGTTTGCCAGGGGTAGTGTTTGTGCCCTAGGTCAGTTTTTTGCCTTGTCTATGAACACCACTCCAAAATTGGCCGAGTTCTGAGACAGCAGAAGATTACTCTGTGTGTAACAGCTAGATAGGTTTATCATAATTAAGAATGACCAGGCATTTTAGCATCTGTTATTAACCAGAGTGTACGTGTGTCATCCTCCCGGAGCAGATGAGGGTGATTTGTTTCCTCTGAGGTGTGACAGAGGCATCGTTGTTAGATCTGGCTGGGGCTCTGGTAAGATCAATATGAGGATGCATCATGGCCAAACTTGCAGGAGGTGTAGGAGGATGAGAGAGATGTAGATCTATTAAATAATGGAAAACCCAGAGAAAATGCCTTATGCAATGCAATTAAAAAAATAATTTTGAATAGTTTATTAAAGGGCTTGTGGACAGATATAGTCATAGTGTCTTATGGGGAGGAAATACTTGTTAAATAGAAGAACTGATACTGTCAGCTAAAGCAGGAACCATGTGGTTTTAATAGTGAGGAAAAGTCTGTGCTGGCAGGAGCTGTTTAAATGGATGATAAATTCTCTGTGAGTTTCCTAAAAATCATGACTACATGTTGTAGTTGAGCACACGTTACCAGATTAATTCATGGAGGGTTGCTTCTGTAGGATATCTTAGGGACTGTTTTCATTTAGGTGAAACTACCTGCTTTGGTAGCCTCTTCCAGCTTGCAGTTTCCTAAATCTGCAGCTCTAGGACCCCAGCTTTTCCTACTTCTGAAGCTGTGAAAGTTGTTGGAAAGGCAGAAAGGAGTTTGGGAAGAAAAGTGAGGCTTTCAAGAGTTAGACTAGTGGGATGTTTCCTTGGAGGAGTTGGCCTCTGTTGTTTCCTCTGCTCTTTCTCTGCTAGTTGTTGAGAGCTCCTCACTTGCTGGTTTTGCTGCTCAGCCTGAGACACAAGGTGGTGATTTACAGAATGGATGATGACTCAAAGTGCAAGTGAACTTGGTGGGAGCTAGTCCTGAATATCACACAGTGCTAAGTAAACATCCCAGAAAAATCAGGACGTCTCCAATTGGGCATGGAGAATTAATGGATGCTTTTAATCTGACTCCTTTTATTTCTCAGTGTTCTTTTGCATTGATATCTTGTGAGTAATACAGCATAAAAATGACAGTCTTTAAAAAAAAAGTTATTATTGTCAGGTTTGAGGAAAAACAAGATAAAATTACACATGACATTATGCTAACTCTTTAAGATTCACTGCTTTTATTACAGCTAAGTAACTGAAAGATTGCTCTAATTTTATTTTAATAGAAACAAATCTGATTGAATTATTTCTGTTTTTTCTTTTCAAAAATGAGACTATCACAAGCATTTTAAAAAGTCTCTTGATTAGAGGTGATGAAGTGCCTAGTGAAATTCAAGTATCCAGACTAGAGCAGTGTTGCTTCCTTGGTTCATTTTGAGCATGAAGTCTTGTGCTTTTCAATCAGATTCTATTTTATTTTTAGGAATAAAATTTTAAAATTAATTATTCTGGGTTTTAATATAATACAGTAATTCTTGATTTTACTATGCAAAATTAATTATTTTTTTTCCTAAGAGCAGTGTACTCCTAGGGTTTTAAAACCTTTTAACTGAAATCCATAGTTCATTTTGCTGCTTCACTGGATCTTTTTCCTCTTCTTAGCACATTTTAGCAAGCCTCACCAGGTTAAAGAAAGGCCATAGCGTTAAAATAATTTTAAACTGAGATCCTGCTTAAGCTCTTCTATTTTCTCACTTCCTGACTGAGCACAGCTATCTTTGCCTGCCCTTTCTCCCCTCTTTCTTTTACTGCTGAGGACAGGGCTGATACTACATGCATTGGAGATCCTCATTGTCAGCTGAAAGGAGTTCAGTAGCAAATGCCTTGTCTTAGGGAATATTGAACATCACATCTCTACGCTATGAAGTGATCTTTTATGGCATCAAAAAATTCATCTGTGTGGGCTTTCAGTGTTTATTCTACTAATTTGGGTAGTGCAGCATGCAGTAATTTATTGTCATGTGTTACATATTCATACATCCAAAAAAAAAAAGGAAAGCAAAATAAGGTTAAATAAGGTTTTCTGGATGTTTTATTATTTTATATGAACTCCTTAAATCTTGTTTTTTGATTTATTTTTTAATAAGTTTGGAAGCATGAAAGAATGTGCTGATGAATCTGAAATTTATGGAGATTTGATATATATCTATCTATTCTTAAATACATGAAATGTTTATATCAGTGAATTGCTGTTCAATATATCTTGTTGAAAAATGGTTATGCTCTTGTTCTCTGAAAATAAAGGCTTGTAATTTGAGACTGCCTTTTTAAGAGTTTCCTCCAACGCTGTCTCAAGGTAGAGTTTGAAAAAGGAAACAATTTGTAAAGTGCCGAAACACAGCTCAGTGTCGAAGCAACCAAAGAATAAAATTGCTCAAAAAAAATAGTTGCTCTTATTTTGAAAGCGAGTCAGAGTGGAGGAGCTTGCTTTGTGCACAGCTGCTATTGGCTGCACAAACCCCTCGTTTCTGTGGCTAGTGCTAGATAGGAATATTAATAATATAACTCACGCCTTGTCGTATTTTGCTGCTTAATCATCTTGTTTGGCACACCCCCGGTCATGTTCTACGCGGCCATAATTCAGGAAAGAAAACTCACTGAGGCACTGGTATTGCAGTGCAGCAGTCAGCGAGGCTGGGATGATGCAGATGATGACAGGACGTGTGTTTATCCAGGAAAACTGGGCTGAGGTTGGGGCCAGCAAGGAGCCGCGGTGCCGGACCATGGCCGTGGCTGCCTCGGCACGGCTGCCCTGAGCTGGGGATCCAGGCTGGGTAAGCACAAACCTGTGTCAGCAGGACTGCTGCAAGGCTCCACCACCAAAATCTCCAGCTCTCACAAGTCCTTCAGAATGTTGTCTTCCCTCTGCTGTCAGAAGTGGTATTTCAAGGAGGTTGATAATTTGTTGGAAAATACTTGATTACGTTGAAATGTAATTTGGAAAGATAAAGAGAGGCTCTGGCATGAACCTGAGTTCCAATAGAAGAGAAAAGCAGCATTTTTTTAAATTTCCTCTTAATTTTTTTTAACAACAACAGTTATAAAACCTAAGCCTAACAGTTCTTCAGAGACCAGAACTGAACCCTGTGAATGGCTTGTAATTCAAAGTGTTGCTATATTAGTCAGGAGAACTTCTGAAAAAAAGGTGGAGTAGAAAACAAATGCTTTGGTTTAGCTGAGGGGCACTGTAGNGAAAAAAAAGGAGTAGGAAACAAATGCTTGGCTTGATCCTAAAGGTGGTTTAGCTGAGGGGCACTGTAGAGGATAAAATGATGAGAGGATAAAAGGAAGTATCTAAAACAAATCAAAGGGAAAACTAAATTTGATTGGGTTTTGTTCGGTTTGTTTTTTTTTGGTTGTTGTTCTTTTTTCCTTTGTTTTGTTTTTAGAAATCAAGAAGCCCTTTCCCTCTTTTGGTTTTTAAATAGTGTAGGTTCTTCCAAGAGACCCATGGTTTTTTGTGAAGTGGCTTCCATGCTCTTGTCAATGCATGAATAAGAAATAATAGAATGGGTGGGGAGGAAGTTGATTGTAATTTAACTTAAAAGCATGAATGTTTTGACCTCAGCGATTGGCAGTTTGAAAAGAATGATTTGCTGTGCTGTTTGTGTGAGCATTGGGTTGTTTAGTGTTAATCACCATCCAGTTATGACTATAATTCACTCGTTAGACAAGTGAATTAGACTATAGGCTAGTGCTGGACTTCTAAACATACCTTCAGTAAACACTCAGGTTAAAAGGAGGGGTGGTTTTTGGAGTGCTTTGTTGAGGGAAATTTCATATTCATCTTGTGGAAATATTCATCTTGTGGATGTAATGAAGGTAATGCTCTTCAATTTGGAGAGGTCTGTAAAAATAAGACTTTTTATTATATTTTCTTATATAGTTAGAAGGTGTATTTTCTGAAATACAGTTTTGTGTGACTAATAGTGAAATTTTCATGCCTAAACAAAGGATAAGGTGTTAGGGTTTCCTTTTTGGTGGGGTGTTGTTTTATTTGCTTTTTCTAGCGATTTATGTTTTAGGCTCTAAGTTTGAAGTAGGATGCTGTTTGGTTTGATTTATATCTTAAGTTGACTACTTTAGCAGCTGATACCATTTAAGAATATTTTGCCTATGCTTGCTGTAGCAAAGCAGTGGAGTCAGAGGAAAGCTGATCTTTATTTTTTTAAAGTGATACTTTTATTTTTTGTTTTTTAGAGCTTTGAGACAGTGGGTAGAAATCAAATCAGTATATAACCTGATCCTATCTGCAGAGTTCTCCTAGACTTGTGAGGCCCAAAATCTGAAGAAGTGTAGGATGAGTCCCCATGTTGTAAGAGTTCTTCCTGCATTTCAGAATCAAGACTAGTTTTTGTGATGCTCAGAAATCTCATTTGATTATATTAGCACTTTGCCTGATTAAGGATTGCTGAATCAGGTTCAGTATTTGAAAGGTGAAGGAAGGTGAGTGTTAATGTTTGTGTTGCTCTGGCTGGTGTGTTCTGTGGTAACATTTTAATAAAGCAAGAGCTGATCATTGTATTAAAGGATGTTAAGAGGGACTGTGTTCTAATCCAAAAGAGAGATTTTCAGTTTATTTTTTGCCCATCTTTTTGCTGAAGTTTAGACAAGCTTTGAAGTTGTCATTGAACATGCCAGGGCCTGAGTTGGTTCTCCTCCAATTGGAGGTAGAGAATTATGCTCAGAATAAAGGTAAAATTTACTTAAAAAACAAAAAAAGAGTTTTCAAAGTTTTTATGTGGAAGTTAGAAATCCAGAAGTTTTTGTACCAGTAATATGTTATTAAATATTTTTCATAGGAATGAAATACTGTGTTTCAGTTGGTTTAAGAAAGGACATCAACATTGCTTATTAGGCATAATAAAAAAGCAGCTTAGTTTCAAAATACCAGTCCAGTGGGAATTTCATACACCTCCTGTGTATTTTTCCCCGTGGACATTAAGAAAACATTAGGAATTTCAATGTCTGTAAGTCAGACATTCACTGTGGTCACCGGGTGGTTTTGTTTTTCTTTTGTCCCCCCTAAATATTTTCTAGTAGTTCTAAACTTCTTCCTGCAGATTTCAGTGAGTTCATTACTTACAATGAGAAAATAAACTTCTGTTTTTTGTTGTTGTTGTGATTAGTTGGTTGTATTTTGTTTGCTTTAAGGGCTCAGGAAGCCCAAAACTAGAAAATGACCAACGATTTTGAAGAGTTTACCCGGAATTGAAGGGTTAATGGCAGCTTGCGAGGTGGTGCCAAGGAAAAGGAGGTGGGATGATCAGGGAAGGAGGAAAACCGAGGGAAGTTTGTTGCTCCATGACAGAATGAGGAAGCAGAGAGGAACTGGCCAGACCTGTTGTATAAGAGGAGCTGTATCAGGTGCAGGGCAGGGGGCTGGGTCTGATGCCGGGCGGGTTGGGTCGAGCACACAGGAGCAGAGGCAGCTCTGCTCCAGCACATTTATTCTGTAACTGAGAGAGGGGGGAAGTGCTGCTGCTGGCAAACTGCTCTGTCTGAGCTTGCTGTGAGAGCTCAGCCACTTCTCCCTCAGCCTCTTAAAGTCCTAGCACTTTGTAACACCAGAAACAAGAAAATTCACAGCTCGCTTGATGTGCTGTTCCTTGGAGATAGTGAGGATGTGGAGAAATGATAATGAAATTTTATTCCTGAACAGGTAAAGTTCACAACTATACACCACTGTATAATAATGCAATTTTGTTTGCCTTACAATGACTTCAATCAAAATGCCTATGCCTGAGCTTATGCCTGTCTACCAACTGGTCGAATTTTGGAATAATTTGATTTTTTTCTCAGGTATTTGAGCTATTGAAGGGAGGGCCAAGAGTAAATACTTGCCCCATGAGTGCCCTAAAGTGATGCTGGTGCCTCAAGGAAGGATTATCTCAGAGTGGGAAGAGTAGTGCCCAAAGCAGAAGAACCTGTCATTTTCCTCTTCATTACACAAGCAGCCTTTTTAATTTCCTCTACCTTGCTGAATCCTGATTGAAACCTTGCATTAGGCCAAGGCAGCCGGGGTGCCCAGGTAATGCTGTGTGCAGGGAGAGAGGATGTCTGCCTCAGAGATGGAATGAGAGGAGTCTCCTGTGAAATGATGAAAATATCATCAGGCCTTGGGAATGCCTGAACCATCGGAGAGTTAGAGAATGGAACTAGGAGTGACCATGTCTGTCCCATCAGTTTTGTCCACAGCTAGAAACTCCCAGACATTTTTTCCAGCAAGGCCCAGGAGAAGCCGTAAGGTTTGGGAGTTGCAGTGAGAGTTCTAGGACCCAGGTTGCCTGGTGCTCTTGTGATGGGCTCTGTGTGTCCTATGGGGTCTTGTTCTTCCTCTGCTCACTCCTTCCTCTCTCCAGGCACTGGATGTCCCTCACAGTGCTGTGTCATGGGAAACAGGGATTCCTCATTGGTTTTGAGGTGCCTACATGTGTTTGAACCCAAAGAGATGTGCACAACTGTTCTGTAATTAATTCAAGTCCTGGCCCTGTGGATTGAGTGCTCAGTCAGGACAAGGCTGTACACAGCTACATGGAACTGTTCCTTTAAAAGAGAAATAACCCCAGCTGAACCACACTAATGTGAGGGTGGGAAGAAGGGATGTGCCAGCTAATGGTGGTGGTGGTTTGCTGGGCAAGGATTTTGCAGTCTGTTGTATTTGTTCTTTCTTTTTAGCAGAATCACATTTAAAGCAGATCCTTCTAGCCTTCATTTTAAGTGAAAAGAAGTTCCTTTCTCAGCAAAACAAACCATCATATAAGCATTCAGTTTCTCATTTGCAGAATAAATGATTTTAAGTTCTCTCGAGTCCAGCATGGAAAAAGTACTCCATCGTTTTACCGGATGCTGTGTTCTCCAAAACATCCGTTTTTTAAAATGCCTATTTCTTAATGATCCACAGCTGAAGGTCCTTCCCTTTACTCTTGGCAGCTTGAGCTGTCTTCATAAGGTGGAACAGGATCTCTTTCGTCCTAGGAAATAGTATCAATCCTGCCAGTATTGAACTGAATCCAGAATTAGTAATCTGTTCAAACTCTGCTTTTAGTTACTACAGATGGTATTCAGGATATCTGAGAGTTGCATTCATGTTGTTGAAAACACATGATGTGTTTGTCTGTGGTAACATCAGAATTTTTAGAAGGGATTCGTTATATTAATATTAAATGATTGTGGTCTTTATTAGTAAAAATGAGTCAAGTTCTCTTAATAAAATGGTAATTTTCTAATTATATACTGTATTTCTAAAGTAATGGCTTTTAATACCAAGCATTTAAATTTGGCTTTTTAGTGGAATAATGAAATATTACAAAGGCTGTCAAATAATTTAGGATGAATTCAGATCATTTAGTTATTTTTTTCCCCCGGTGTTTTCCTAGTAAAAGCTGCCTAACTAGTCTTTGTCACGATCTGTTTTTCCTGTTTGTACCAATTCGGTTGATAACTATACAGAAGCAGAATAGTTGGGAGGAAATTCCAAGATGTTTCAACTTTCCATTAGCAAAGTGATTGAGAAACAAGGAGAGTTCACTGGGATGTCTGAAGCGTCACTTTGTAGCTGTGTAGCAAGCTCGGCAGTGTCACATACATAAGAAAGAAGTCCATGTGAAAAAGCACCCTCGCAGGATGGGTTGCTTTTATGTGTGTATTGTCTTTGCTTCTTTCAGTCTTCAAAAATCTAAATTTACATGAGTTTTCTGTCATTTCTTTTGAGTAATCCTTGCAAGTTTGCACGTTGGTGTAGGTAATATGTGGGAAAAAAAACCCAACTGATGAATAGGCAGAGTAAAGTTGATCTCTAGTGCTGCAGTTGCCTCTTGTTTTATATGGTGCTTTCTTAAGGATTTAGAACTGTAAATGTCTTGTGCAGGAAGACTATTATTAAAAAAATTGTAAGTGACACTGCTGTAAAATTTTAGAAGCTAAATTCTGGTTAATTTATGTTAAACCCTGGAACAAATTTACTGGAAGCTTCCTTGTCTGAATGAGTATCAGACATATGGATTCCTCAATGCAGCAGTAACTCAGAAAGAGTTACTCAGCCAGGTTACTTTTCCAGTTGTGTCTAAGGAGCCAATTAGCAGCATCCGGATGAGAAGGAAGGCAGTGCCTAGGTAAAAATAGGATGGCATTTGGAGAAACTGGGGGCTGGCTTGGAGGAGGTCTTCAGCTGTAGACTGAGAGAAACAAGAGAAAGAGGCACCCTTCAGAGAGGAGTGTTACAGGAGTAGTACAGGATTGTGAGAAATTCCATGAACAGGCAAAGGTAGGAGCAGCCCATAGGAATGGCAAAAAGCAATACCAAATTAGACCCTCAAACCAACAGCCTCTGCTGCCAGAGGAATTCCTGAGCTGGGCTCTTACTCCCATTTGACAAGAGCATAAGGCTGGCATTGGTATGAAAATGAAACAAGCTGTAGCGTCCTCTGAAAATGACAGGAACCAGAGGTGTGGGTGTACAGCTCGCTAGATTGTTAGCTCTTCTGTTCAGGATTGATGCATTAATGCCTCTGTCAGAGGCAGGAGTAAGTCACACACCAGTGATGCTTCGGCTGGTTTGCTTGAAGGCAATTAGCTGACTACTGCTGGCATCTCTGAGACTAAATAATTAAGTACCATGTGAGGTACAGGGAGGAGAACTGGATGGGCTGGGATTTTGCTTTCTAGCTTTTACAGTTGCAACTTAGTCCTGGGACCACAACAGCTTTGATGGTCCTTCTCTGTTGTTTTCACAGGATTCTGAAGCTGCTGGATTAGTATAGTTAAAAACTCTTTTGTTGCCCACTGACCTACTTTGGCTGCATGTTAGCTATTGGATTGGGAAAGGGCCATCTGTATATGTACCTGCTGGTAGGCCCGAGTGTAAAGAAAGCCTAGGATGCTGTCTGCCTTCTCTTGATAAATCTCAGTCCAGTGGAGGCAATTACTTAAAATACTCAATTTTATTGTGAATGGCTTGCTTTGTTCAGCATTTAATAACACATTAGTAAATTTGATACTTCATGGAACAAAGAGAAGGCATGAGGGATGCACCTGAAGTCCTGTCTTTAAATACAGAGGATGTGTGTAAGTTAGACTTCTTACTTGTGGTCTAGTAGTGGGCTGGCTGCTTTCTGAAAAGTATAGGCAAGCCAGGGAAGGTGTGATCTGTGTATTCCTTTGGACAGATACAAAGCATGTTTGCTCATCTATACCTGCAAAGGCTCAATAAAAATGCTTTCAGAATGTTATGCTAATTCACCAGTAGTGTATTTAGATCACCTCACTTTCAGAGTTACCCATGTTTGTATAAACCTGCAGAGCACACTGAGTTTTTCTCCATTTTTTTTTTTTTGGAATATGTAACTGATGTGATTGCTCTTATTTTTTTTTCTTCATTAGTAAGCAATGAGCTTTCTGCCAGTTAGAGCAAAGGTGTAATCGCAGTTGTAATGAACCAGAGTAATACTCCTTGACTTCAGTTTGGCCAGAGTGCCACCTTCGAGATGAAATTTGTGACCACAGCACAGCTGGGGATAAGTATTGCTGGAAATCTAATTTCAGTTTATCATCTTCAACAGAGAAGCAGCTTAACTAATGAGTAGCTTGGAAGAGGTAGAGAGGGTAGCAGTTGATGATGAAGGGTATTGTTTGGTAACCACAGAGGAAATGTTTTAATTATATTTAATGCCTAAACTGTTATGTCTGGTTAATGTTTGTAACAGTCTAAACTAAGAAGGCTTTGCAAAGTGACTCAAAGCCCAGCAGAGCTATACCTTTGGTTATGATACAGAACTTTTAATTTGTTATGTGTCAGATATTTATTTTTAACAGCAATATGCTGTTGTGGACTGATAGTGATATTGCAGAGGGTCTAAGTAACTTTTAGAGAAATTCAGGTGCCAAGGCCCAGTGATCATCAGATATATAAGTCTGTCTGTCCAGGAACAGACAGCATTTCTGAGGGACCAAACCCTCTATGATGGATTTGCACACAAGCAGGTAGATAACGTTCTGCCTAAAAAACTTTGCATTATTTTCTTCAGTGTTTTTGAAAAGCTCAGAGGTAAAGATCTTCTGAAAGAAAGTCCACACTCATCATGCTAGTGCGAGGTTATGATAAAGGTTGTTCTTTAGACAATTATAAATATACTGAAATAAGGTCTTTGATCTCTAGAACCATGTTAGGTAGATAAAATGCCTATCCTGTTTACGGTTCAAAAGGCAAAATAAAAAGTTTCTGTTCAAAAGAGGGAAGAGTGCCCTAATAGTCTATGTCAGTCAATTTTGCAGGTTTTAGCAAAAATACCTGGTTTAGGTATAACAGAGCAATAGACTCTAAGGGTGGATAATTACTAGTAAATGAGTTTCTCATTTACATTGCTTTGACATGGAGCTGAGCCATTCTGTGATGGACAAGATCCCATTTCTAAAGGAATAGCTGTTATTTTTACATAGATATATGTAATGATAATACATAATAACATAAAATACCCAGCATAGCACGTATTAACTTGACAGGTTATAGACGAGTATTATATAAATGTCATGCTTTTCCCTTCTATTGCTGAGTTGTTCCAGATCCTGAATAATCTGAAGATCAAAAAGTTGCAGTAGAAGTGGTATAGAATGGCAATGTATTTCTGTGCACCAGGGAATATGAGAGAGCTTTACAGCAATTGCAAAAGCAAAATAAAGTCGATTTATATATTTATTTTCTGCCATTTAGACATTGTACTGGGCTTGGCAGTATAAAAAAGGGTGTTCCCTTAATTAACAGCTTGGCTGATTGGAGTTATTGTCACAAGGTGTTGAATAAGAGTGTGAGGTTCAGAGGTGACCGTGCCTGAGGATGGCTGTGGAGCACTGAACGCCTTTAGCAGGGAGTGTACAGCGGGGAGGAGCCGCCTTTCTGACAAGGAAACCACATGGGCTGGTTGTGGGTTGTGCTGAGTCCTCACGTAGCAAATTCTGAGTAATGCTTTTGGGTTTCTGAGCTGGCCAGGAGCTGTTATCCCAGCGTGCAGATCAGGACGTACCTTCAGGTTTTCCTGTGTTTTCCGGGGCTGGGATGTAGCAGGGATCGTGTTCTTGTGCTCAGGAAACAGTGGCTGCTGTCCCCGAGGGACTTGCTGCTGCACATGGAGCATCCTCTGCAGCCCCAGCTTGCTTTTGGCATAACACTGAATCCAGCTTGAGGTGGTGATTCTCATCTTGGACATCTCAGAGGGCTGGAACTAGAATTAAAAGCACTAAATAAATAATGAAGGCCAAACCTCATGATTTTGTTATGTCATGCTGGAGTTTATACAGGAAAGAGGAGATAAGAATATGTAAGAAGCTGAGCTTTCACTGTGTCCATCTGGGGAATTCCGAGTGAATTCCCAACTTGTTTCTGCATCTTTTGTCATAACTTTGGGGTATGTTTACTAAATACTGGGGTTTTTTCTTACACAAACATAGTGTCTTAGCAATGTGCAGTTCCATAAAATCCTTACTCCATTACACACATTGTCCCCTCTCTGGAGGGAGTGAGAGAGCAAATAGTTGGATTGTGTAGGATGTTACTGGAAAATGTTGGGAGACTATTGTGGTAAATTAGCATAAAGTAGAATATGTTGCTGGCTAAGTTTATACTGCCAAATGAGAAGGGAATGGAAATCATGTTTTCAGGGTTCAATTAAACTCTTCTCAATGTATAAACAGGGCTATAGAAATGTATATTTTATGTGTATGTATATTATTTAAGCTAATAAATGTGAATATTTTAAAATATAAGCCTGAGCTCTTAGACAGTGGGTTATGTATATAGAACAGCTCTCACATAATTATTTGTTTCACTCGAGAAAGAAGTATTCCTGTGACTTCTGGGATAAATTAGTAGGTCAGTATCAAGCAAAGCAGCAATTCTGGCACTTGCTCTGAGCCTGCTTGGATAAGAGTTATGAGTTGGGTTTCCTGTGCTCTTGGTTCAAGCTTTTTTGCAAGTGTCTGGGCATTTCTGTATATGTTTCATAGAGCAGCTCTGTAGTTGAAGCAAAATGAATATTGCATATTTTATTTGGACAGATGGCAGTTTCAGAGCACTTACTAAGCAAGATACAATTTTTGCATTCTTACAGGAAGCATGTACAGATATACAATTTTATAATTATTTTATTATATACTTAATGAGCTGCAGAAATGAATTGCAATGCAAATCCTGGACTGCCTTGTGACTACATTTAGGGAGGAAGGTAACTGTAAGATTGCTGTGACATGATTGTGTTCTTGCATTGAATGGTCATTACAGAGCACAGGCCTCTCATGTCATGCAGAAAAAAAATGTGATCTGGTAAGAATCTTATCAAAAGAAAGACAATAATCCTCTTAAGGATTCTTGTGTCTTAGGGCAGAGGCCATCATGGGGGTTTTGCAAAGGTTTGTTTCTTAGTGTCCTGGAAGTTGTAAACATTTTTAATTTCTTTGCCATCTACAAAACCTGGAAACAATGTCCTGTTCATTATAAATGGTTGGTCTTACCATAATCTTGCCATTAATTTACAGTGGAAAAAAAAATTGCACACATTGTGGCAAGATAAAGCTGAAGCTGCAATGTAATCCATCATTCTCTCTAAAATTAACAGAAAACAAGTACGAGATGAAAGAGATTTGAGCACAGCACGACCAAGTTGAAATAACGAGCTGAGACTTGGTGTCTCTTTTGATGTTTTGGGTTCCAGTGCTCTACTAAGAACTTGGCAATGGATGGAGGATGGCAGGGTCCTAGAGACCAGCAGGGAAATTAAAAATACACTGAAAAGCACCTTGAAGAACTGTTAGAGATTTTAAAGGAAAGGGAGACAGCAGTAGGGTGATTTCCATGGAGCATTAAGCTGCCACTGTGCAGCTTTGCTCTGTATTGGGTGTTTGAGAAATCCCTTGGAAAACGAGCTGGCTTTGTTTACATGGTGTTCCTGCCTCTGGTCTTTGAGATGTGATTTAGGGTAGAGGAGCTGAGCATGTATAGGAGCTGAGCAGGTAAGTTCAGCTTACTTTGCATTTGCTTTACCTGTAGCTTTTGCTGTTCAAATGTCTACAGAAAAACCTGACTAATTCTGGTGTGCAGCTCCTCCTGATAAGGGCTGAAAGGAGCTGGTGGAGGGCTCTGCACTAGAGGCATTACCAGCTAGAGCTGAGCAAAGATGTAAGGAGTAACACTAATCCTGGAGCCTCATGAAACCCAGCTGCAAGGATTTCCCATGTAGAGTCAGTCTTGTGTTTGTAACCGAGCATGATGCTAAAATTCAGGAGATCTGAGTTTGTGGATGTTNCCATTGTGTCAGGTAAGTGGAGAAAGCAACAGCAGGATTTGACTGAAGAAAAAGAGCATTGGGCCAGCAGGAAAAAAAAAATACAAAGCAACAAGCCATCCAAGAAATAAACAAAAAACCAAATGGCAAGATGCTCATGTTTATATACATGAAGAATTTAGAAAACAAACAGTGGGGATTTTTTTGTGTTTTTTTTCTTTCTTTTAATAAAGAACATTTACAATCCATTATTGTTTTTTCCCCTTCTTGGAGAAGACTTTGAGAAGTAACAATTACGTATTTCATATGTAATTCTAGATGGTACTAGGCAGAAAGTGTGTGGCAAAGTTATCCTGATAACTTCTTCACTACCTCAGGTCAGTGTTTCCAAGTGGCAGGACAGACAGTTTTCAAGGCAGCAGCTCTCTCTGGTGACTATTCAGCAAACTCAGTGACTTGGCTGAGTGAAGGGTAACTTGTACTTTGAAAGTGCAATTCAGTAAAAACCTACTTAAAACAACTGGCATGAGCTTTCTGAGCCAGTATAAAAGAAACTTGAGTCAGTCCAAGAAACTGGCCACAGTAACTCTCAATGTTCCAGCAAAGTATTTTTGTCTTCTTTTGGGACTTAATGCCACGTGTTCCATTTAGGGAATTGAAGTAATATTTGTGTGTATTTTTGCCAGCCTTCTTGCTTCTCTGGAAAAAAAGGAAATCACTAATAATTGTTTTTGAAATATTAGTAAAAACTGTGGAGGAGAGAGGGAAAGCAACCTACAAAACCTTTGATCAGCCCAGGGCTAAAATACGTGTTAATTTGATGTTCAGGCAAACTCACCCTAAGTAATGTAATTGGATATATTAAAGATGTCAGAGTGTCAAGAGCCTCCAGATATGTGGCTACTTAATCAAATCTAGTCCCTAACCTCTAACTCCATAATTCTTATTTTGCTTAAACACTTTGAGCTACTACTTTTTTTCCTTTTAAAATATTCTACTTCCATTGTTTACATATTCTCCAAACATTTTTTTCCTCCATGTTCCAAATCTCCTGCTCTACTGCATTCTCTCTCTCCTGGTTTTTCAATAATTTTATGTTGTTTCCTTGCCTTCTTTAACTTCCCTCTGTCTGCCCTCCAAATAATATTCACAGCCTCTTTGCCGTTCTCCCATCTCTGCTGAAATTTTTTGCTACACTCATCTACTTGCTCTTTTTCCATCAATTTTGCTCTGAAATCTTGTCATTTGAATCCTTTTCCTTACCTTCTCTTTTACCTTCTTCGACCTGGATCACTTTTGGCTTGAATGGACTTGCAGGTAGAATATGTAAACTTTGACTGTCCTGGGGTTATTTCATCAAACACATACCAGTTCTTGAAGAACTAATGGGGAAATTTTGAAAATGTTGTCAGTTTACCTAAAAATGAAGGTATTGCTGCTTGATTATGAAGAGACACAGTTCTGCTGAGTGGTGATAATCAGTGCAAGCATCAGGGACGCTCTATAGGCCAAATATCTCATGAGTCTCTATTTTTATGGGACAGCAGTTGGTGTACCAAAATACCCTGGCAGTCTTGTCTTCATTAATTGCTCAGGAATTCTCACTATCCACCATGTATTTCCTTGATAACATATCATTATCTGAGCTGTTTGATGTAACTGTTTCATAACAGATTCCTCATGTAGGGCAGTGATGAGTGAGAGCACCCAAACTTGTAAAACCTAAGGTCCCTTGGAGTCTCTCTGCTCACTTGAGGGTGCCCTTCATCAATGCCAATTTGCACTACTACAGACCTTTTGCAGTGAGTATTCATGGAATAATGTTTTGTTAAGGCTCATAAATAGCTTTGACAACCAGGCTTGTGCTCTTGGTTCACTTCCAAGTTAAAAGATGTTCACAGCACAGACATCATTGGTGAGAATGAACAAGTGTTGGTCACAGGTTAACAAACTGTAGCCCAAAGGAGTCTTTTCCTTGAAACTTTCACTGCCGTGGCTCTGGATTGAGCTGTATGAAAATGAGGAGACTTAATATTGCCTGCACCATGCCTGCTGTGGAAATAGGCAAAAGGTTCAACTGAAACTTCGTGAAGTGTAAAAGTATAATTAAAAAAAAGATAGTTTATTAAATTATTTTTGTCAGTTTTTAGCTCTTCATCCATGTATTATTCTATTCAGGGGCTGAAACTTGAGGTAACACGTGAGTAAAAGCAGAATTTTGATTAATATGTCTACACTACAAAATTTGGGCAGTCTATGTGACTAAGAATACATCTATTAAGGAGTACCCTGTGTTGTTTGTAATGCTGCCCCATCTGCACTCAAGGCACTCAAATGTTAGATTTACACTGAATTTAGAATACCCACCCCAGTAAATGATGTTTGTTGAATATCTGGAACATGACTGGGGAGTGTTCTAAGCAGTGGAAGGATCCCTGGATCCAGGATCCCTGTGGAACTATCCAGGAGACTCCTGTATGGTGAGAATGTGCTCAGCTTGAGTAGGGGCAAATTTATGTCCAGGGAAATAATTGTCAACTTTGTGACAGATTACCTGGAGAGGTGATGATTATCAGAAAATTGGTGGATTATGTCCTGTGTTGCATTTCTGATAATGCAGTTTAAATGTGCTGGAAATGGTATGGTAATGTACTTTTTCTTTCTGAATGTGTTCACTCAGGAAAGTCAGCTTGAGTTTGTCCCACTGTATTTATTGCTGTGTGAATAATTGTACTGGTTAGATTTTACATACTTGGAACTCAATGCCTAACTGCTGCCCTGCCTGTATAATTATAAAGTCTAGAGAACGGGTTGGGAAAACAGCTTTGAGAAAAGCACCTCTTATAAATGAATGATTACTGACTTGGCAAAGCATTCATAATATTGACAGCCAGTTAGGAAAATTAAATCAATGCAGTCAGGATAGTGATTATTTTTCTCAAGAAGTGTTTGTGTAAGAAAAAGAGGGCAAACATTTGTACTCCTTGGAATGTTAAGACCAATATTCTGCTGTGAAAAGTGACCCATAGAAACATGGCTTTTCTGTATTTCAGGACTTTAAGTTAGGAAAAGCTCTGAGCTGGGTGTCCCTAGACCTTCTCTTGAAGTCAGCTTC
>VZTT01048982.1:0-15535 GCA_013400855.1 Buphagus erythrorhynchus
TGCTCTTCCCTGGAAGAAGTTGCTAAATACTATTTCTAATTCAATAGGGACTGCTTTTTATAGGATTAAAATCTCTTACTATCTCTAATATATTAATAAAATCTCTCTATCTAAAAATCTCTCACGAATTTCAAAACAGTTCAGACATGAGCAGGTGACTATTCACCCTCTGCTTGTAGAGGGACCATCTGGTTGGTGACAGGCACGCTGGTCAGCATTTGAAGGCTGTGCATCAGCCACATTCTGTCTCTGATGTTGCAGGTCAGTGCAGACACACCTTACAGGTAGCCAGTGTACCCTGGTATCTGTTGAGACGCAAGCATACCCACGACCCCAAACGGTAAAGTCATGTGGGCCCTCCCACTTGTTCGTGGTTAGGTCATGTATAAAGACCTTCGCTCGAGGCAGGCGCGTCCCATCTGAAACCTGTAACAAAGTAAAGTGATTCACAACAACAGGATTATTTGAGTCTTGTGGCACAGTAAGGTGATTGATGGTATACAAAGATTTTTCCAACTGGCTGGGTTGTGTTTCTCCAGCCATTCCCCTTCTCTGTTTATCCACAACATGCTATAGAATACTATGAGTGTGTGCAGCAATGGCTTGGCCTGTTGGAGAATGTGGAGTGCCAAATTTGTGCGAGACTCCCCACATCCGCAAAACTGCCTCATCTTCTGTGAGACATAAGCAGGGCCGTTGCCAGTTTTCACAGCTGAAGGTATGCCCAGAATCACAAAACCCATCCTCCAATGGGCAATCACACCGCGACCTTTTTCCCCAATATGAGCAGATGCGGAAGAAAAGGTGTTGATAGAGACATGCGCATACTTAAACCTGCCAAATTCAGCGATGTGAGTAACATCTGGTTGCCAAAGCTGCAGGGTTTTTAGACCTCTAGGATCCACCCCCACTGGCAAAAATGCTGCAAGCACATGACAGTCAACCCAAGATTTGACAATGTCACGAGCCTCGGTTGCAGTTAAATGAAATCGCTTTTGCAGAGTACGTGCATTCTGATGGAAAAGGTGCTCTGGCTTGTGCAATCTTGTCAGACTGAGGTGTCACCCACACAGGGTTAGCCAACCGATCAGCCCTGGCATTACCTTCCGTTAGAAAACCTTGTAAATTCGTGCGACTCCGTATGTGCAGAATATAATACAGATGAACTTGGGCTTGAATTGCACACCACAAGGCCTCCAGCAGCCGAAACGAGCAATCCAAACACTGAGTTATGCCTGCAACAGAAATGGAGTCAGTGACCAAATTCGAGGGTACCTGAGAAAACCCTTGGAATGCCATGGTGATAGCTGTCAACTCAAGCACTTGAGCAGAGCCTTCCAACTGTTCTGCCTGTCCAAAAACCCATCCTCCCAGGTAACAATGGCTTTCCCTGTTTTGCCTGACCCATCAGTGAAGACGATAGGGCCTTGCACTGGCACTTGACTTTTTCTAGGTCTCAACAACAGCTTGGCTGTTTTTGCCATTTGCAATAGCTTATGGCTGAGCAGATGATAAGCAGTCTGTCCTGTAAGGTCTGGCAGCACGCTCTGCAGGGGAACAGTATTAACAAGGCTCCCCTCAAAGAATTCCCGCTCTACAGGAAGAATAATTTTTGTGGGACCTGCTGCCATCAATTGCAAGTATCGTTGACAGCATTTGCTTATCAGTCGAGCAAACAATTCAAACACCATAGTTGCTGTCTTCCTTAACAGATGTGACAAGAAAACCCGTTCTAAAATGTGGAAGGGATCAGACCATTTTTTCATTCCACTAGCCAATGATACCTGTAGGATGTAAATCTGGATTGGTGATAAAGGTCAGTCTCCAAGGTGAATCCAGCTGAGAGTCCCCTTTCAAAATGTTGAAAAGTGGGGACAACCGTGCTGCGTAAGTTTGACTTAAAGAGACATGGTATATGCAATAAACACAATAAACACTAGCAACTGCAAAAAAAAAAGGATTTTTCTGGAACATAGAAAAGCAGGCTCATCAGCCTTTTGCTTCTGTGGCTTCTACTCAATCTTGCCCTCATTTTTCCCCCATTTCTGTTGCCCTGTATTAGGGACAGCTGTAATTCATCTGGACGTCATCACTACAATTTTGTGGCAACTTCCCCCCAGAGATTGGGCCGGATGCAAGCATCCACTTGCACACTCTTATCGACCCTCTTTGTACGAGAGACACCATCCCCAGGCATTCCCCTGTGTCTCACAGTGACTAAACACAGGGAAAGCATCCAGAGATGGCTCTGCGAAGAAACCACTGGGCTGTCACAGTGTTGGCTCTCTGAAGCAAAGGCACACCCTTGGGGTGGGGGATGCTGCCCATTGGTGGCATCAGCAGAGGGTGGGAGTGATGAAGACGGTGCCTGCCTGACAGAAGATGGCACAGCCGCTGGAGGCATTGATGAAAGGGCCCTGCCTGCTGGCACCCGGGCAGGGACATATTCTCTGGCTGGCGTGGCAGGACGTGGTGCTGGAGGTGGCGGTGGGGCCAGCACTGCCCTCGCCAAACCCGATGAAGAGGCTGTTGCTTCTGGGTGGGCGGGCCGTGATGCTGGGGGCAAACAGAAGGCAGCCCCCTCCCCGCTGGAGCAGAGGAGGGCGCCCATGGCCCTGCCCTGGCGGGCAGGCCAAGCTCAGAGAGCAGCCAAGACGGAGGAGCCAGCGGCTCCCCGGCAACCGCAACAGGCGGCACCCACAGGTCCGCCCTGGCAAGTCCAGCCGGTGGACATCATGGGCTCACAATTGCCGCTGGTGGGGACACCACCATCACGGGGTGGCCAGCATAGGCAGCTGCCAAGGCTGTTATCATGGTGTGCGCCGCAGCTGCTGCCCAGTCTGCTGCCATAGCTGCTATGTGGGCCTCCTGTGGTTACTGCGCTGCAAAGAGAGAAAAAGGACAGCAACACACACAGACCTCTTTGGGGAAAAAGGCCAACTTTATTGTTTGGATAGTCTGTATTTAAAGTATGTTACGTACCACTAGGACAGGACAGTAGTTCATTGGACAACTGGGAAAAACATCTCTGGGTCAACATGTCCGGATGTCCCACGGGAAAAACACCAGGTGTTAATCTGTATTATGAATTCCACTCTGTTTTTCACCATGTTATCACCCTGGGAGACTTCCTCCCTAACTGAAGCTGTAGTCAGCTTGTCAGCCTCGGAATGGACCTGAGAGTCAGGAGAAATCCAGGCCTGAAAAGAATTTCCGAGCTGTAATTCCCTAGCTCTCTGAATATGTGTGTCCACAGCCTCCATTGTGGCTTGGGCAGCAGCATCCATAGAGAAAAACAGGGCATGCACAGCCTCCACAGGTGGCAACAGCGGAGCAGTGGAAGTGACCGCCCCAGTAATGTCAGCAGGTAGCTGGCCCAGCGTGGGGAATCCAAACGCAGGTGCCTGTAGGGGAGGGGTGATCGCCCCCTGAGGCACAAAGGGCAGGGGTTGGTCAGTGCCATTATCTGCTGCCTCGGGTGACCGCTCCACCGCTGCTGGCGAAGGGTATATCGGCTTTCTATAATCAGAAATAATCTATTTCATCAATTGGGGATGAGTATATAGGTGGAATATAATGCTTGGGTGATAGGTACAATGCTCAGGGGGCAGTTGGGCCCCTGTTGGGCTCAGCAGGGCCAACAACGGTCAGGGGACAGCCAGGCCCAGCGAGTTTCCGGAGGAAGTCACAGAGCAAGGAACTTCCACGCCATCCTGTCCACTATCGGACTGGCAGGCAGAGTCTTCCTCATCCTGTTCAGACACTAGATCCGATTCACTTTTCTCTGGTACCTCACTATTTTGTGGGGTTCTGCCCATCATACTCCTGTTAATAGTTACCCACATACCAATTAGAGAGGAAACTGAAACGTTCCCCCTCCACAGGGTGTCCCATAAATGGTCTCCCAGCGTTCCCTATGCTGCCAGAGAAAACACCATCTCCACGTCCTCCGAGAAACCCCTGTCTTTCGTCCAAGCTAACAAAGCTCACAGGGCTTCATTGGAGACCGGAGTTTCCATGCCTGCTACAACATTTCTCCAAGCGGACAGTACAGTCTCCTGTTTTTTAGATAGATGGCTCCCCATCTTTAAAGAGAGCTCTTTCCTCCTAGCAACTTTGCTAGGCAGATTGCCGCTCCTAACTGAGCCAATAGACTCCTGAGCTACCATGCTCATGTTCCAATAACATTGATCCTCTCAAGGGAGGACAGAAACACAGTACCTCTTTCAATGAGGGAGAAAACAGTCCGATGTCCCGTGGGCCTCTTGTCCCGCTGCATCCAGGGAGGAGTCCGTGGCTTCCCAGATGACTCTAACTCTGGCCAAGTCGTCATGGCGCTGGTTTTGGCCCCAGGCTCTGCTGTCCCAGTTTTCTGGGTTGCTCCGTCTGCTCACAGAACAGCTCTGGCCAGAATCAGCCTAGCTCTGGCCGTAGCCCTGGTTCAGACAGACCTCAAGGGTCTGTCCCAGTTATGGCAGACTTCAAGCCCCAGATATTTTCCGGTGCTATTCAGGTCGGTAGAGCCCTGAGTGCAGTCTTGGTGGAACCTCAAAATGTCGCTGCCCACTATAGGGAGCGGTGAAGAAATCAGCGATATGGCTTCCTCTCAGGAGATAGAAGGAGCAATTTATTGTAGAAGTACATACATTTTATAGACTACTCCGCTGAACCATGAATAAGGTCAGCTTATTGGTCCAAGGAAGGCAACACCTCTTGTAAACATACTTTTACCAAAACATCATGTCTCACACGCACACATCCTGTCAACAACGACAGGTGTAACTTTTGTTATTAATTCTTTTCTTTTTGTTTTCCTTCAGGTCTTCTTTTTGTTTTCCTTCCTCCAGTATCCACAATATAAACCTCAGTCTCCACCAGTTGCTTAAGGGAAAAAAAAAAAACAAATGACATGAAAATCAGAATAGTTACATTCAATAACACTGCAGTTCATACAATCTGCAAAATAGCCCTTATTAAGTTTGGTACAAAATAAAAACCAGTTATCACAAAATACGTCCATTTAAAATAATGTTTGTCCTTTGGATTGTTGCTGTCTCTGGATTCAGCATACGCTAATTGACATGAATGAACTGAGAAGAAGAAGTGCAACATGTTTCTGCTCCAAATTGCAAAGTTTCATAGACGATTGTAGCATTCTGTCCTTACCAGGAACTGTGACCAATTAAGCCTAGAAAGCTCTCTTGGAAAGATTAACTTTTCTCCAAAACAGACAGATAGCATGTTCCATATTAAATGTTATTATTTTGCACATGTAGTGTTATATCCTCTGGGACTGGTTTTCATAAATCTCGCTACATTTAACTCCTCGTCCGTGATTTTTTGTAGCTATCTAATAACTGATAGTTACATAACTAGACCTTTTTGGGTTTTATTCACGTGATTTAAATGTTGACCCATAATATGCATATATTGAAGAAAACAAAACTGAAAGTGAAGGGATAAAACTGTTTATTCAGATAACTGCAGGGACTCTTTGCTTGGTATATGGCTGGAGGAGGGTAGTGTGCTTAAGCACAGCTACATGTTGCCATTTGCATGTTACCTTCCATTTCTTCCTTTCTAACCACAATACGCTTAACTACTGGAAAAGTAGAAAAGTGCTATTCTTAAACAAAATGGGATTAGTAGATTATGCCACCATTTCTTATGGGAAAAAGCTGCTCAGAATCACAGAATGGTTGAGCTTGGAAGGGATCTCTAAGGGTCACCTGGACCAACCTCCTGCTCAAGCAGAGACACCTAGAATGGTTGTCCAATTTGTTTTTGACTGTCTCCACAGATGGAGACTCCATCATCATTCTGGGCAACCAGTGCCAGTGCCTGGTCATCCTAACAGTGGAAAGGTGTTTCCAGATAGGTGTTTCAGTTAGGTGTGTTCAAATGGAACCTCCTGGAATTTCCATTTGTGCCCATTGCTTCTTGTCACTGAAAAGAGCCTGACTGAAACTTCTTCACATGCTTCTCTAAAGGTATTCATATACATTGATAAGATTTCCACTCAGTCTTCCCTTGCACAGAGAAGACTGTTTTGGCCATGGCTTCATTTTTCATGCCATATCTCTGCTCTGACCATGGGAAAAATATCACCATGTGTGTTTGCTCATGCAGATAAAGACGCAACTGATATATAAGCAGGACATGCCTTTTAATGCCACAGAAGAACAACATTATGGATATGCTGGAACCAGATGCTTCCACTGTGGGTTTTTAATGAAATGTTTTCACTGACCGCATTAGATGGGGGAAGTCCTAAAACACTGTCATATCTTCTACTGGATTTTTTTTTCATTGTGTCCACCAGCCAACCTATCACCAGCACTAGGTAAATAAGAACTAGAGTTTTTATTTTCATTCTAAAGCAATTTTTACTGCTACCACTGAAAAGGTACTAATTGATACCAAAAGAGCTAATGCAGGACACGTCCAGAAGAGTTTGGGATTAGGACAGTCACAGTAAAGGATGACAAAGTGAAAATCTGTTGGCAATAGGCATTTCTTCTCATGTGTAGTAAGATGCTTCTATTATTACATCTACTAATAGTTTGATAAGACCAGTCTTTTCTCAACAGACTGACAACTACAGACTGACAAATCTAACACAAGAATCAGTATCAAACAAAGGAAAAACATCTTAGGAAGGCCAAGAAAGTAAAAAATCACAGCATATGGTTGGATTCAGTTTCTTAAAGTCTTAAAGTTAGAAAGTTTTGCTTTTTATTCAGAATCAAAAGATTCATAATTGCAAAATCTGCAAGTAAAATGTTACTTTAAACACTTCCTAGTTCCTGACTGATTCCTGCACAATGTCACAATAGATTTCATAATGCTGGTCATTACTTTATGAGTCTGGCCATTCAGAAACTTTTCCACCTGCTGTATAGTTTGAATGTAGTATCTATATCTCACCAATCTGTCTGCAAATATACTACAGGAGATCGCTCGAAAGGCCTTACTAAGCTGAGAAGACACTATCCACTTCTCACCTCTTGTCTACATGGGATGTTACAGCAGGCAATCCAATTGGTCTGGTGTGATTTGTCATTGCTAAGGACATTGTTGTTGTCATACTCCCAATCACTTTATTCTCCTTCAGTCATCTGGATATGGCTTCCCAGAGGACTCACTTCACATCTCGCTTCACCATGGACCTAAGGTGAGGCTGACCAGCCTGATATTCCTAGGCCCAACTCCTTGACCCTTTTGAACAAGGCTATACATTATTTACCTTTCTCAAGTCATCAGAAACCCCTCTCTGAAACACCATGATAGTTTGAAGATCATACAGAGTGTGTCACAGGGGCACCAGCTGGCTCCCACAACACCCTGAGGGGCATTCCATCTGGTCCCATGGGGTTGTTTGTGTCCAGCCTGCTTAAGTAGTCTTTAACTCCACCCTCCCTTACCCTGGGCAACATTTAATTTCCCAAGGTCTTGATAAAAGGTTTAGGGACCTAGGAGTCCTGAAGATAAACACAACCAGTAAAAAAATCAAGGCAAAAATGTCACTGGGAGTCTTAAACTTTTCCATAATCCCTTATTGCTGCTCTTCATGTCCCTTGATCATATAAACTCCTGCTGAGTATGGGCTTTCCTAACTCCATCCTTTTTATTTCTCAAAAAGTTATTGGTGCTTTGACCTGTTTTGCATAACTTCTTAACAAAGAGACTGTGTGCTATTTCTGAAACTGCTTTTGACAAACACACAATGGTGAAAAAAGCTATCCAGCAGAGTTCCAGGGTCCAAGGCTACTGCTCTATGTTTCTCAATCCATCCTAGACTGCACCTCACTCAACTGCACTTGTCTGTTGGAACAGAACTTAGATCACAAAAGTTCACTTTCCTGTACCTTGAATAAGCATACTTTGAAACAATAAACATGACTAATATTCCCTCCATTTTATGTCTGTGTTATATAGCTGAGCAAGAGCCATTCTACATAAATGCTCCATCAGCAGCAACACCAAGCCTCCTCAGCCTTACTCAAAAATCACTTACAATTCACAGCTTTGGGTGCAGGTGGCAGGTGGCATGACACGATGCATGGGTTTTGCTCTTTCTATATTTACATTCCTTCTGTTCTAGATAGCGTGGGCAGCCTCTAACCTTTTCACAGACCATACCTGTGACAGGCAGCTGAGGTTGTTTCTTTGAGAATGTAATAAAAGAACACATGAGCAGAGGTATTTTTTATTATGTTTTAAGTTATGGGAAGTTCTGTTTGAAATGTGTTAGACTTTGCTAGGGGAATAGATTTTACTATTCCGTCAAAATCTGATGTAGAAAATTCAGTGGGTTCTTCTTAATGAGCAAATATGGGACATGAGAAAATAAGTATGCCAGTTCAGATCCATACAGCAGGAATTCAGAGATCCCATAATTGTTTGAATTCCATCTCCTGCTCCAGCATCATAAATGGGGAAAAGGCACATTGCCTTCACTTTTGGTGCTTCAGAGATAATTTCTTCTTTGAGACTTTTAACTAATTTTTAACTGTTTCTGCTGAATATAAATTAAAAAACTGACAGTAGTTTTGCTATTGTCAGCTCAGAACAGAAGCAGTCTATAACAGATAGATCTTTATATCCTTAACTATTATACTCCTGCCTGACCTTGATGTATGCCTTATGAAGTTTTCAGTAAAGGGTGCATGTGTGTATGTGTGTATGCGCTTTTAACTTTTAATAGGAGAATCTGCTATGCAAGGTACTATCACTTTTCTGGGTGCTCGGTCAAAAAAAAAAAAAAAGCATATATGAGGAACATTTAGAACAAGCTTTTCAATTAAGCTTATTTTCTCTCAACATACTGAATACCATAAATGCTAGTTCTGGAAACTATTACAACATTTTTAGAGCTGAAAAGTAATTATAATGAGATCTTGCAAACAATGAACTCTATTCTCCTTCTGACATACAGAAGGATTTATGAACACGTTATTGCCTCTGCATTCAAAGAAAAGTCCCTTGTGCATCAGCAAAATAGGACGCAAATAACCACAAAGTTCTTCCATAATACAGAGCTAGTTTCACCCATTTAAGTTTTATTTAGTGTTATCATTATTATTGTACTAACAGTAGATGGCAACATTTTGTTGAAACTTGGAAAACCTTTGTGAGCTTTACAGAGTCATTTCAGTTCTGGTTTTACTCATGAGACCTAGACATACAGAAAAATAGCATATAGCATATAATTAGAAACTATAAATTAACTAAATTGTTTCATTATCTCTATAGATTAATATTGCAATTATCTTATTACCTCCAAAACTCCAGCTTGCCCAGGAGACTTTCTGACTGAAATCCAGATGTGCTCTGACTGTTTGGTGATTTGGTAAAATGTCAATGTCCTAAGGGTTAAGCTTTCCTTACACAAAATCATAACCAGAGAAAAGCAGCTAGTTAATTCCATAAGAAGTTATGACTAAAGCTTTTCCTGAACTACCAGCATCTCAGTATGTTTGGATCAAGGTTTTCAGAATAGGTATTTAAAACTCTCCAATTTCTGCCATATCTTTTTCCCCTGACAGATGTTCAATGAATATTCCCATTTAATGCTGAAGTTAATAAGAATTCTGCTGTTGACTTAATGGAAATGGGAACATCCCCTTTAATGTTAAAGGATACAACTCAGCTACTCAGTTACTAAGTTCACAATAAAACTGAAATCTCTTAACCCTTTAGAACTTGTCTTGTAATACGTGTCTGCATCTGTGCATGTCTGTACAGATGTCAGGTGAAGACTTATGCATAAGGGGAAGCACAATCTCTCTACTCACCCAAGCTGGGCAAGTATTAACATCTTGGGCTGTGTTTCTAGTCTTTGGATACACACGGAAGATACTTGTGTAATGTCAGGCCAAAGGTTTGGGAAAGGAAATGTGAGCTGCTTGGTGCTCTCTAGATACACTAATCAAAGTAAGGTTATTTGTGTGTTTGATTAGACTAGGCAGCACTGCCTGAACTAAAGACTTGCCCTGTAGATCTGTTCAAGCAACATATTTTATTCCAGTTTTAGTTGTTTAAAATATTAATTATAGACGACCTTTTTGTAACATATATCTCTGTGTGTGTGATTCCTTGTCTGGATCTGACTTGAAATCTTGAGCTACATCTTTGCAACAACAACAACCAAAAAGACCATATAGTCATGGAACATTCACCACATTTTCACGTTTAAGTTACAGTGAAAGTAAAAAGCAGATCAGCAGGTATCTTAATGATGCATGGCTTTGTGAACTTCTTCGACCATGGCACGGTATTCTCCATGGACAGTGCATCAATCACTGCAAAGGACTAAGGCATTATTCCTGGCTTTCAGAAGCACAGCCTGGGCCTTGTGCTGTTTGTGCAGACAAGTACTGAAAGAATGTCATTTGAGAGGGAGAGTGGGAGCTGAGTGAAGAGAGGGGGCCCTTGTATGGGGAAGAGAGAAGAAAAGAGAAAGGAAGAAGGCTCAGACACTGGAAAGCAAGATGACTTTTAAGCTGCCAAGAGTTTAACAAAAGCAATCTTGAGGTTATCCAAGAGGAAGTGAGTTTCTTATCATAAATAAACAGATGATTTCATGGGCATGCTCTGGATCTCACCACACTTTTATGTGTATCCTATTAAGTAGTGTTTGGACTCTGACTTTTTCTTGTGGAAGGATCTCTTCTGCAGAACTTCACTGAAGGCTGCACATTCCACAGAGAATTTTTGTGGATATGGAAGACTTCAGCAAATGTCCCATATATTTACACTTTTTTTCTGATAATTAAATGAAAGATAGATAGATAGATAGATAGATAGATAGATAGATAGAGTATTAAGTAATTGAATACTGTGTAATAGTAAAATCTAGTAAATGTATGGCAGTCTCTATATTCTTCAGATACACAGAGATTAAGTTATTTCTAAAGATGTGTTTTATCAGAAGAATGCAGAAGCATCTAGAGATATAGGTAAATAGACTAGAATTAAGTAACTGAGGCTGCATTCTGTACTTTGATTGTGACTGCAGAATTCCTTTGAGTATATCTTTCTGCAAGAAATCCAGTGCAGCTGCTTGAGCAACCTCTGGCTGTGGTGAAAGTAAGAATAAGAAGCTGCTAAAACTTTTTCTGGCTGCTAGTGCTGTTTTGAATGAAGTGCAGGAGAATGTCCTACCACAAAAGACAGAAGGGTTTAAAAGTTGAAAAGCAAAACAAATCAGGAGATTCAGAGTCACTCATCTTAAGAAACAATGTGCATTACACCTACAAGATGTGATGACGAAGTGCATTTCTGTTTGCAAAATTAAGGAGTCAGTAGGAAACTGAATGGTCCCAGAAAGAATTAGTCAGGAAAGAAAGGCACACATTATCAGTATTCTCTCCTAAAACAACAATGCATTTAGCCAGCAATTGCCTACTAGCAGTGTGTGCCATTTTATGAATTTGGAGGACACAAACACAGCCAACCCAAGAGGTTCAATGGAGAGGTTGGAGCATAATTTTTATACACTTCAGCTTGAAAATAACATGGGGAAAAGAGGGCCTCTGATTTGATGCTGCCTTTTCTGGAATGTACAGTGCAACTGTATCTAAATTTTGGGAGAGTGCCCAGTTTCAGATGTCTAAAGCCTCTGTTGAAAGCAGTGGAGACTATACACTGCCAAAGTTTTATGTATGCAACTGCAGATTGATTGCCTAATGGCAGTGGTGGGCTTTGATCATGAATGTCTGGAGAGAAAAGTCTCGGTAGGCGCCCTTTCCCCCATTTTTCCCTTACCCTTCGAACTCCTAACTCTACTCTTTTTCTGTTTTCCCCAGCATTTACTACAATCCTTTCACTGATACCTGAGATATAAAAGTTCCTCTCCCTACATATTTCTTTTCTTTAACAGCTTACTAGTTGAGGACTGTGCAAGACGAGTTAACTGGAGAAGGTGCAGGGTATGCAATTGCTCTAACACTTTGTCTATTTTGGGCTCTGTGGGTGAAAGAAACAGATGAAGATAATTTCCTCTCATTTTCTGTTTCTTATTAGTAAATTGTGAGGAATTCTTAGGTATAGAACATCCAAGTGGGATCATCATTCCTATGCAAAGGAAAATTATTTCCTTACAGTTTGGTCAATGTGTGAGTCAGAGTCATATAAAAGATGTAATAAGCTGCTTCTGCTTGCAATTAGAGGTTTTGTTCTGATGGCAAATTAAAATTTAAGTCCAGTAGAATTAGGTGTGAAATCTTGCAGATTCCCAGCTAACTGTATATTGTGACTCCATTTGGCAGCTAATAGGACTCAGAAAATTACTTTTATTGGCCTGTACTTTCCATTTTACATATACTCCTGGAATTGTGTGAAATGACAGCAAACTGCCATGAATATATATTTAGTCTATATTCACTTCTCACTTCCTTCCCTTAATGAAAATAAGGGAAAAATATAAATTTTTATTATTTTTTGCTGAAAAAAGAGAGTAGCAGTCTTAATACTTGCATGCCTAGCAGATGGAATGAAGTTACAAAGAAATGTCTGAGAGTATAGGTTCTTTTTTCTAGTGAAAAATCTTGCGCAGTCAAAGAATTCAGACCTTTTTCTTTTTTTTTTTTTTTTTAATCATATTTTCTCTAAAATCTGCCTGTTCATTCTTCGTTATATCACAGTTATGGGGAATCATCTCAGAAGCTTCCAATTCTGCCACAAAGACAGATGTTTGAACAATTCCCTCCTGCTCAGTATCAGCTGTTCAGCAGAGCTTGCCTTGGAAATAAAGTGCCAGTTACCTCTAATTGTGGCTGCCTTTTCAGCAATGATACAGGGAATTTTTTAATAACAAAGCTACCTTCTTTGTTCTGAGGATTAACTAGAAAACCTTTGGCAAACACAGATTCAGCTCATCAACAACAGGACTTGCTTGGGCTCTTTGCTCTTAAACTTTACTTGCAGACCATCTAGTATCATTTTTATGAAGCCATGGTGTGGGATCATCACACTGAGTCCCCCATGAATTCTGCATCTCTCCCTTTCAGGCATGATGGATTCATTTATTTGTTGAATAAAAGCAGAGGCCAGGTTAGGTCACTGGAGAAAGAATGTAGGTAGCCTTGTGGCGTGGTCTGCCGTGGGTGCAGAGTGTGGTAGTGAATCTGATGTACTATTCAAAGACAGTCTTAGACAAGAGTCTAGTTGAAGATGTTTCTCCTCTATGTTTTTCCCTATGTATCTCCTCATTGAAGAGGAGTGGACTAGCAAACCTTTAAAAGGTCCCCTTCAACTCAAACTATTCTGTGATTCTATGGAGGCTACACTACCACATTTTCATACTCATAAGTTAGTGTCCTTAGGTGTGGATGTGAAGAGGAGCTAAAGAAATGAAATGAAAAGTATTCAGACCAGGTGAGGATATAGTGTCAGTATGCTTTTCAGAGTTACCATGTGCTTTGCTCTAAATAAGCTTCACAAGGAGTGGCATAAATGTAAAAAAACCATACATTTCTGTTTTCCTTGCTGTTGGTACCTGCCTTAGAGGCAGGTTATAGGAGAGGTTGTTTTCCCTCAGAATCCAAAAGTCTTTTGAGAGGTGAATCACAAAACAAACCTGACTTTGCATACTAGAGTCTTGACCAGGGCAGGGAGGAGTATAAATTTTCCTAGAAATGGACTCCCATGAAAAAAACCCATAAAACCCTATAAAAGGTTAAGTACAGAAAATAATGGCAATCCAAAAATATGGCAAATCATTTTTGGAGAGAACCCATTTCATATTTCTGAATTAGGATGACCTCTGCATACTTGACCAAAGTTCTTATTTTACCACTCCTGAGCTCATAAAAGAGGGTATATTTCATCCCAGGGGTAATGTTAAGATACTGTGAGTTAAGCCCAGAAGTATGTGCTGAACATCCCCCATTAACAGAGGGGGTGGAGTCTTGTGTATAGGACTAAGTCTTGAGTAACCCTTTCACAGCCTTCCTTCTCTCATGTCCATCTCTGCTGCTATGCTCTGGTCTGAGGAAACTTTTATGTGCGGAGACATGACAGCCTATGCAGCGACTGGACTTGCTGGAGTCCTTGTGAGAGGTCTTCATTCACACTTGATATTGGCTCTTAGGTATTCAGCAGTTTTTGGTGGACTAGAAACACCATTACTCATATCTTTCCCTTTGTGGGCCAAGAAGGGAAGGAAATTAGCATTAAAAAGTATGGCATACTGTGACTATAAGTATCACTAGGACAACTACTGTAACATGGGGTGGTCTCCAGCCCTGATAAATTACACCAAAATCTAATTTGGCTCCTTGAACAGCAGGCATCAGAAGAGCCATCCTCGCCCCACCTGTCATCTCTAAATAGGCCATATGTGCCTCAGTTCCCAAAGGTGCAGGACAAATTCCCAGATAGCTACTCTGTCTGGAAATGCTAGGCATGGACATATTCAAATAGCAAGGAAAAAATATCATCTCCCCTTCTTCTCCCTACTGCCATTAAAGCTGTGATAGGCCATCACCATTGCATTCCTCAACCTTCAAGAAGAAATCTAGGTACTTCATCCTTTCTTATTTGGTCCCATTTCCTCTTATTCTTGAAGATGCCTCTTTACTTTGGTCACATATATGTCAATCTCAGATTTTTTTTAGATTTCAGTCTAAATTTCCACTAGTAAAATTCTGTAGTAAGGGGAGAACTGCATTTCATTTCATGGCTATGGTAGGAACTCATGCTTTCCATTTTGGTGGGTTGCACAACTCTGCCAAGTTTATCTGCCTAAAGTAAAATAGAGATCTGATGTGGCACTGTCCATCATGGAGGCAATGCCATACTGGTGAAACACCTCTGTTTCCTGAAATGGGACAACATGGGCCACTTGGCTGACTTTGAAGATCTGATTGCATGACTGAGTTAGTAACGGGGATGGCCTATAGGCAGCCAATGATGTTAGATTTGAGCTGATTAAGAAATTGGGGAAAGGGTGGTAGGTGTAGCCAGAGAACAGTGATATCTGTCCATTATGAGATGGCTTCCTGGAGCACATGATGCAAAGCTTAGACTGCAGGAAACTGACAGCTCTGTGGAAAAGCTCTGCATAAAGATCTCTGCAGGCATCAGACTCTCGGGAAAACCCACCAACATGATTCTATAGAATGTTATTTTTCGATTTAATGAAGAAGCAGCATGCAGTGGTGCCCAGTAAACAGTTTTAAGCACTCACCATGCCACAGTTAATTAAAAACTAAGGTAAATTCTGGAGCCTTAATACAAACTTGTTTCCATAGTCATTGTGCAGTACTCAGGAGAACAGAGTAGAACAAGATTTTAATTATTTCAAGCAGAGCCTATAAACTTAGTAATTTTTCCATTGCTTCCCTTCTGTAAAGTGAGGCTTGTGGTCCGGCGAGCCGGCGTTTGAGGGGTGCCACAGGGAGAACGCACAGCGCTGCCTTGGGGAGGAGCTGTGGCCCGGGGGACACGTGCGGGCTCAGGGCCCCCGAGGGGGGCGGGCAGAGCGGCAGGGCAGCCCCAGGGCCGCGGTGCCCGACACTCCCGGCCCGGA
>VZTT01048982.1:15679-33978 GCA_013400855.1 Buphagus erythrorhynchus
GGGGCCCGCGCAGCGCTGCGCGGTCGCGCATGTGCCGCGCCCGGGGCTTGCGGGGGCGACTTCACGCGGGGCGGCCGCAGGCCAGATCGAGGGCTGTTTTCCCAAGTGGAATGGAAACCTGGGGCGTCCTAAAAGTAGTGCCGGCCAAGCCCGCGCCGGAGGTCACGGCGCTGCAGGGGAAGGCGGCAGATGGGTTTTGGGGTGGGGGCGAAGAGACATGCAGGCAGACCCCGGGGGCGGCTGGCGTTCCGCCGCGGCGGAGGAACCGTCTGCCGCTGGCTCCCGCCGCGAAACTGCTGCTGCTCGTCCGCCGGTTCGGCGGCGGGGTCTGATTCCTTCTTCGTGCAAGAATAAATGCGGGAAAGCCTCGAGATGGTCCGTGGATGAAAAGGAGGGCTGTGCTGCTGCCCCGCGACAGCCAGGTGCCCGCCGTGCCCGGTGGCGGACGGACCCGCGGCGGTCCGTAGGAATCCCGCCGGCCTGAGTTGGCGGGAAGTGGTCTGTAAGGTCTGGGGACGATTCCCCCCTGCTCCCGGAGGCGCAGGTTGTGCGTGCGCGAAAAGGTGGTCGCGGAGGTTTGCGGAGGGCGATGGCGAGGAGGTGCGAGGGGCCCGTCGCCCTGGCTAAACCCAACCGCCTGCACCCGGGTCATCGGCAGCGAGCGCTGAAATCAAGCTTCCCGAAGGCTCCCGTGGTGAGCACGGGATGCACTTCCTCCCGCTACTCATCACCCCAGACTGTGTTTGTGGGCTCCTTGCTTTGTGTTTAGCCTCTTTATGGGGGCTTTATGTTGCAGCCGGCCTCTGCGGGGAGCGCTGTGCCGCTGGGTGCTGTGCTACACCGGCGCTGCCCTCGCCGGGAAGCGGCGGCTCGGGCTGCAGCTCGATTCGGGCGGTCTGTGCCGGAGCTGCCGCTGCTGCTCTGGCCGTGCCGCGGCGAGACCCCGCTGCCCCCGAGCTCTCGGTGCGCTCCGTGGCACCCTGAGCGTGTGCCCGTCCTCTTGTTTTAAATACACCAGTCCCGTGGGATGTTGTAACAGCGAAGTGAATACAGATACAAATAAAAGGCGCCTAACATCATCAGTGTTGCACTGTAAAAAATAATTGATCAATGTTCTTCAAAAAACCACCAAAAGCACCTAAGATGAATTAAAAATAGAGATAAATTATAGGCTCTAACATTTGAGTGGGCTCTACAGAATCACACAAAGATGTTACTTCACAGCAATAATAGCAATAATAGGTATCGAATTTATCTGTGTGCACAAGCAAGAAAAAATAACCTTTCTTTTACTTCTCTATGCAATTTCGGAGCCCTAGTGATGAAATTAGGGTAAGTGGGAAACAATGTGCATAATTACAAGAAAAAAAAAACCCACCACGGTTGAAAAGGAAGAGCAGTTAGCAGCACACAAAACATCGTAGGCTTGTTAGGCACAGGGAATGTTTATCTGGCTGGCTGCTCACCCAATTTCTTCACAACAAACACTATTTTTATAACAAAGACGTTATTGGTCCTTGTCATAACGATAATCACTATATGAGCAGGATTTTGCCCCTTTTGCTCGTTAATGATAATGGTATTCTGCTGCCGAGAGTGTAATGATTTGCAGCTACAAAACTCAGATTTTCATCTTTTCTAGATGCTCTCTGTACATGCATTTCACCCTCGTTTTGCAAAGAAGACTACTTTGCACTTACTTTATTCACTTTACTTCGTTCAGCCACTGCCCTCTGGCCAAGGAGAGCATCCTACTCGGCGATACTCCAGTGGTACAGAAAATCCTGTGAAGAAGATCGTAATGTTCAGGCACTTGATTCAATGCAGTGGTTTTGCTAATGCATGCGGGTGCCCAGACGCAACCGATATAAGAACTTTCTAAATCTGCAGCCACGAAGTTCAAAATTCCTGTAATAACTCCTACACCTCAGACTGTACCTATGCGTGCACACAAATGTGTACAGCATTATGAACTCAAGGATACTAGCTTTTAAAGTCTGGATCAATGTAATTCTCTCTTTAGGAAGCATCACTTGATAGAAGTGCCTATCTCCTTTTCCCTTCCCTTCTCTTCTACTTTGTTATGTCTCTTTATCAAACTACTTGCGTTTAGGTTGGACGGTTTGTAGCTAAACACAGAAACAGATTTTTAAAATGGACACAGAAGTAATGTCATCTGGAACTCCTCGGCAGACGCGGGAGGGAATGGGGCAGGGTTGAAGAACATTTAAACGCACTTTACAGTGCTCTGTTACCGCAACGGTGGCTGCAGAACTGCAACTGGGAAGGGAGGAGTAAGGAGGGGGAAGAGGAGGGAACAGGGCTATTTAAGCGATATTTGAATCGGACTCGCATTTTTAGTGCTGTTTGTGAAGTGCATATGGAACTCCCTGAAACCGTTCAGCAAGTGCTGACAAAATATACCTGTCGAGGAGACAAGAAGACATAGGAATATTTTTTCACTTCTTACTTATTTTGCTAGCTGGGCACGCCATTAATAACATCATAAAGGTGGCACCTACAGTAGATTTACCATTTTTAATGGTTTCTAATATTTAAATTTTTAGTGTTTAGTATTTGATGTGTTTCCCTGAAATACACATAATTTATACGTTTATAATATAAACGTTTCTTTAGTTAGGCAAGTGCTGCTGTCTACGTAGTTCAGAGTGACTTGCCAAGCTAAGGAAGCCATTTCCTGTAACAGGTACTTTGACAAGGATAACCAACGGTCTTATATATCAAAGAGTAGTCAAACCGCAGTGAGATTCAAAGCAGAGAATGTTGGAACATTTTGTTCCAGCCAACGAGCTAAAAATAACAGCCCCTCCCCGTGGAAAGGGGGTTGATTTTCACATTTGGAAGGGCAAATAGAAATCAGATTATTAATGTAATCAAACAGAAAAATCTGCCCGGAGAGGTGAAGGGTGAAATCTCTGAAGTGTCAGTGCTTTAAAAAAAAAACAAAACAAAACAAAAAAAACCCAGAGTCCAGAGACGGGGCTCTGAAAGGGATTTGATGGGTTGTTGGGAGATTTAATAATTTTATATCTTCCTCATGGCACATCAGAACATGGTGTTTGAACGAGGTCGTGGTAATGCCAAACTTCACAGCCAAGTGTAACGCTCCAGCCGTTTTGCCACTCGAAGCCAAACGTGAAAGTCTCATTTTCAGCCCGAAAGTAAGCTCATTCCACAGCCTCATGTTTTACTTACCTGCAGGACAGGCTCTCTAAACATGTCAGAAACTGGGAAACTGCTTTGACATACATTTCGGAGATTAGACGCTAAGTGTGGTGCACGTCAATAAGGAAATGCTTAACAACATGATAATTACACCAGCCCCGTTACTGAGATATTTGGTTAGAGACTTTCAGCATCCACCCTGTGGGAAAAAAAGAGCTTCTTTACTTGCAGACCGTAGGAGAGAATAAAAGCAAAACAGCACCATCAAAACCCTAAAGATCCACGTTTTTAATCCCCCAATCACTTTTTGTGCAAGCAGAGAATGCTTTCCCTTTTTCCAATAAGCCTGCTTCCAGATCCTGTACTTCCCGACTCCCGTGAGCGGCTCGCGGTTTGCTTTTGGATTTGAGTGTTTAAAGCACTGTAGAGACGTCGTATTAAAAGAGCCGGCGGCAGCTCCGGGGAGCAGCGTTGCTGCCCAGCAGCTCCGCACAGCGCCCGTCGCCGCGGAGAGCTGCGCTGCCCCGGGGCTCCGGCCGCAGCCCTCCGGCATCCCGGCTCCGCTACGCCAGCCCCGGCATCCCCGCCAGCCGGCCTGCGGCGCTGCCGCAGACAGGCGGGTCGGACCTCCGGCTCTCCAGTCTCCCCGGCACTGGACGGCAGCCTCGTTGCCCTCGTACCCACTTTATTTTCATCTGGTCCTACGACACAAACTTCGTGCAGTGCGTGCCCCTCTCTCCTCCCCCCGCCTCCCACTCCCCTCCTCCGGACACAAACATAAGCTCTTCTTGATTCGGCTCCTCTGAGGTCCCCACGTCGGGATGGGGAGGCAGTCCCGGCCTCTTCCTTTCCTGGGGCAAGAGGCTTTCCCTTCCCCACCCAGGGAGCCGGGGTCGGACTTTCACCGTTACCTCTCTCTCGCCCACTAGGAGCAAGGGAGTCCCGCACCTCCGGCCGCCTGCCCCAGCCTCCCTTCGCGTCCCGCCTGCGGGACTTGCAGCTTTTCCGCCTTCTCTCCTCCTGTTTGTCTGCCTGCCTGCCTGCCTGCCTCCGGGTTTATTTTCCCCGCCAGTAACTTAAGCCCAAGCCAAAGGAGGCATAAGGAAAAATACAGTCGTGGGCTTCAAGTCTATAAATACAGCTCGGAGAGAGCGTCCAAAAGTTTAGAAGGAAAGGAAGAAAGCGTACAGAGACAAAAGCCAAGCACGGCTCCGCTGCTGCCGATACTCTGGCTATGCTCAGGCTTCGCGGTGGCAGACCGAGCCCGTCCCCTGTTTGTTTGGGTGGGATTTTTTCGGGAGCGGGGCGGTGGCGGTAGAAGGATCGGCACATTCATTATTTCAGCTTGAAATACGTGAATTTTAGCCACAAATACCAGTCGACCCGCTAGCCAATTTGCAGCTGCTATTGTGAATGGAAACTTTCCTAAGGGGGCTAAGGCCGTTAGTGGAGGGTGATTTTTTTGTTTGGTTTGGGGGGTCTTTGTTGTTTGTTTTTTTTTGTTTTGTTTTGTTGTTGTTGTTGTTTTTTGTGGGTTTTTTTTTGTTTTTGTTTGTTTGTTTTTGTTGGTGTTTTTTTTTTGTTTTTTTTTTTGTTTTTTTTTTTGTTTTTTTTTCCCATCTAGTGAATCCTAAGAATCCTAAGAACACTGAACCTTTCCTTGTTCCCTCCTTGTTTTGTGTATCGATTGGGGAGAGAGAAAAAGAAACAGTCGTGTATTTAAAGGAGGGATAGCGGCGCCCTTACCTGCTTGTTGTCGTCTTAGACGTCTTAGACGTCTTAGAAAGAGCATCTGTCTTTGGAACACGCATAAGTGGTGCTGCCGTCCGCCGTGAAAGTAACACTGGGATGTCAGAGTGGAAATGACCAACATATGTCCGCTGTATCCTAAGTATTTATTCACGTTAACTGCTGTCTTCTTTATCGTAAGTAAAGAATAAGTATTGGACTGAAAATATTGCTCTTTCTCAGGAGGGAGCAATAGCCGTTCAGAATAACAACGACAGAAAGAGTCAAGGAAATGTGCATATACCGGCTGAAGCAGGGAGAAACCGACCCAGTTTTGGAGTTCGTCTTTTTGGGGGATTGGAGTTGTGAGGAGGAAGCAGGTCCGAAGTTAAGGAATGAAAGTAGCAAGCGCAGAAAGTGACTTTCGTCGCGCAGGCAGCCTTTGAAAGCGCAAGGAAGGACATGCCAAGCTGCCCTGCAGCGAGAGTGTGAAGCGGAAGCAGCGAGAGGCCACAAACCACCACCGAAAGATGCTGCCCGGAGCGGCCATCGCCTCCGCCTCAAGCTCCCCAGGACGGGCGGCCCCAGCCCCAGCGCCCCCCGGAGGGGAGGGCGCAGGAGACCTCTCACCCCGGAGAGCAAAGTCATCGGCAGATGTAGTGAGACAGAAATACAGGGTGCTGGGGAAATAAGGGCTGAGAGGCAGGAGACAATGCAAAGGAGCAAACAGACGGTTCAGCCTTCAGAGCTGCAGCTTTGCAGAGGATAAGCGCAAGGCAAAAAGAATTACTCCGAGGAACTCTGTAGACTTCAGAGAATCTCTTTTCCGGGCCCTCCTACGTCTTCGACAGGGCAGGAGGTAGCTTCATCATGCACTGCTACAAAACGGAGCTTGTCACCCTGCCCCCATGGCACTGCCAGCCAAGGGGGACAGTTGACCGGGCTTGCCAGGCTTTGAGGTTTTTGCTTAATTAGCAGTGGTGAGGGTTGTTCATAGGCATTACTTTTGGTTCAGGGAAAGCATGATGAAATAGAAATCGTGTATCTGCTTTATGTCGGAAAATTCACCCGTGGTCAATGTCTAATGAAACAGCAATACTGCACAGCTTTTGTGGCAGTGGAGTTGTGAAGCCATCCCAATACCTCCTCACTGGGCTAGCTCTCACCACATTTGGCATTTACCACGTGTAACACTTGGAGCGGAGGCTTCCCCACCATGAACATGTGCTGCCACCAGACCACCACAGCTTTACTGATGACAGATTTCTAGTAACTGTAGAGTTATTTCCAGGGCATGGATTGCATTGCCAGCCTTCATAGCCCTGCAGTCTGCCCTGGGGGGAGCAGGGAGCTATGGGTGGTGAGGGGACCAAACGCAGATGGGAGTAAAACACCCCACAGGCACAGGGACAGAGTGCAACTCATCCTGCACTCTCAGTTGGTGTCTCTGCTCACTAGGGTGAGACTGACAGCCCTCCAGGAGCAGTGTGTAGCCAGAGCTCAGTCTATTTAAAGCCTCTGCTCTTGCTGCAGACTCCAAGCAGTGTGTGCCAATCCCCTTGGCTTGGCAACATTATTTTTGGCTGCAGCTTCCTCCCACATTGTAGGAAATACAATAAAATTAAAACAAACATTAAAAAAAAAAAAAAAAAAAAAAAAAAAAAAAAAAAAAAAAAAAAAAAAAAAAAAAAAAAAAAAAGAGATGCAGAGCAAGTTCTCCTGGCAGGGGAAGGAAAGGAGCCCAAGAGTGTCATGTCTTCCCTATCTTGCTATTCTGTAGTCACCTCCCCTCCAGCTGTGGCACCTCTGCCTGCCTGGTGTGGGGTGGCAGGTGTGGGATGAGAGGAGGCAGCAGGCAGCATAGCAGTGTAGTCCCACACTGCCTGCCATGAGACCTTTTCCACTGCAGTTGCTTGCCCTGATTCCTCTGGGCTAAAAGACCAGTACCACTGTACTGGTACCACTGTAGTCCATGCCACAGGGGCAGTAGCCTGGCCTAGGCCCTGGGGCAGCTGGTGAGGATGGGGTTAGGATCATCTTGGTCAGAATTTCAATTTAGGTAGTACAGACCTCTCTTTGTGGGCACTGCTGTATTAAGGATGATACTGGGTCTTCTTGGTGTGATCTGGGTTTAATCTTTATCCTGCCTTCAAGGAGAGATGTTGGGACAAACTACAGCTTTGATGGTGCTGGAGAAGCCCTATTTCTAATATTTTCAATTCCACTATCACAGCTCAGTCTTAAAAAGAGAGTAGCAATGAAAAAAGACATTTAAACAAATCCTACTCCTGAATTGAGGCCATGAGAGTTATAGGCACAACGCATTCCAGAAACAAAGAAACCCATTTTTTCTCAGAGAACTTTATCGGTCAAAATTTCACAGAAAATGAGAGAGGATGTGGTTCAGTGGGGGAAAGTAAAACCATAAAGGAAAAAATAAACTCCTCTTATTGGTGCAGAAGAAAACACCAAATAACATTCCAGTGGAAAAGCACTGCTTGCTTTTTTTTCCTCTAATATATCTCTATAAAGAGAGTATGATGCAATTATGCAAAATACATTATATACTGAAAAATTGATACTATTTCTACTTATGGGCTGTAAGTTAATTTTATCTCTTTGAAGAAGCTCATGTATTACTTTCCTTTGCATGCTGTGAAGTCTAATAGACCTTTCTTCATGCCCTTTACAAACCTTTCAGCTGCTTCTGCTCCTCCTACTTCCAAACATATTTTCCTTTCTTTGGCTCAGCAAGAAGCAGAAGGAAGACAGGGAGAGGTTATGATAAAAATGGTAGTGTTGAGGGCCAGGAGGATAATGGAAGAGGTAAAACTGGCTTTGATTTGGTTTTGCCTTATCAATCAGTACCATTATTGTGACAGGGCTTGCTTTTCCTCATCCTAGTCAAATCGAGCTGCTCTTGGCCTAGACTGACCTCCTGCTCCTGGCAGTCACACCTTCTTCTGACTTTCTTTACTGCCTCTACTCAAGAGCTCCATGGTGTCCTGCTTTGCCACTTGCTCACAGTGGTAGATATTGTGCTGCAAAATATATTATTTCATTAATCAGTTAAGCCAACTAAGAAAAAGATTAATAGTCTTACCTTATTAACTTGAGCACGTGCATCTCTGTATTTAGAGTATTCACAGAACTACTGGGTATGATTAAGCTACAGAGAAGTTCCATCATAGCCTAGTTTTCCATATGTTCAAAGTGTTCTGAAAATGTCACCTTTGAAACCAAATTTCCTGTGTCTAGTAAAAAATATTAACATGCTAGGATGTCTTTATCTGAACACAAAACCAAGTCTTTCAGAAAGTCATTATATGTTTAAAGTAAGAAACAGGATTTATATTTTAGCTTAAATACTTTCAAGTAATTTTTTTTCAGTCTGAATTTACATGTACTTGAGAGACAGGATTGCTTGTCCAGGTGTTGGTTACAGACACAGGATATGGGTTTCATTCTGGCTCTGAGAGGCTCACGATAGTGAGTGGCTCCTTGCAAAAAACTGTTACGCCATACTTCGGTAGCTCTTCAGGCTGCACTGCTGTTCCCTGGGCCTGTACTGTTCCACTCCCTTATTATGGCTTACCTCTATGCAACACAAATTACGTGTGGTCACTTGTGGCTTATGCACATGTAATCTCCTGTCATGTAGCTCATTCCATTTTTACATGCTCATCTCACCTTGGACATGCTGCTGAGGTTAACCAGATCTTGACAACACCAAGCTCATCAAGGGGTTTGGTCACCTCCTGATGTGATCGTGGTATACAATCTAATTTTAGTAGACTTGATTTTAGGGTGTGCCATTATAAATCCAGTCCAGCAAAATACAGCAACAACACACTTTGTTGTGCACCTGCACAGTTGTGACTATAGTGAACTTGAATAGCCCACATAAGTGCCTAAAATATCCACTTTTGAACTAAATATTTTATTTTTTTAAAGAAAACTATGAGTTTTCATTTAGGCACTCTGGCTTCTTTTTTCTCTGGACAGTGCTCTCTGTCATTCACACTGCAACAGTACAGAGTTATACTGCTGAGACATTGTCTCCAAGTCCAGACTACAGATCATCAATGATTGCAGGTTGTAAAATCTCCATCCAAGGCTGTGGAATTCAGCTTCCTTGAGGTTGCCCATTCATAACCTCACATTCTAGGAGAGGAGGAGAGAATAAATTTGACAGTCTGGGATAGATTCAAAAGAGTAAGAGGAAGAACTTTTGTGCAAAAGTTCTTTTAGTCTGCTAACCCAGCTTCTCTCTTTCATTTCTGTCCTTTTCTGTTACATCAGACTGAACATGGATCAACCACTCCCGAATGTTGCTTTACTGTTATCATACTTTTGAATCATACTCTCAAATCTCCACCTTAGTCTTGTGTCAATGCCTGCTTAAATAATGCCCCTCTCCTATCTAGGATGGCAGTACTTGCCTTGAGCACTTAAAGATTAATACATCAACATTCAGTAGGCTTTTTGGCCAGAACAAACTTCCCATAGCTCACCAGCCCTGTCTCTCCCATACTGTGTTCTTCACTAAGTGACTTATGTCAGGTGTAGATTTTTACACAAGACACTTGTCTTCTGACCAGTAATATCTCCTTACAAACATTCTGGAATGACCACCTAGTCCATTTTCCCTGACTTCTCTTTCCAGTGAGTTAAGAAATTAACCTGACATTCCCCCCATAATGCACTCATCAACTGGGAAAGTGGTTGCTAGCAGATGACATACGGGCCAAAATGCAGGGATAAATGAGGAGCTCTGTGATCTTGCCAGTTCAGAGAATATAAAGGACATAGTTTTCTTTTCTTTGAATTGAGGACAAGAGATATGCTCATAATTTTTCCTGAAGAAACCTTCCTCCACTTAGAGTAAGTCAATAAGCAAAGCAGAATTCTATGGAGTATAATGAAAGCGCTCATATGGGCATGAAGTACATTAACTCTGGACATTAGTTGGATGAACATTTAAGCTAGTGAAGTGAGGGAGCAAAAAAAACAACACAAAACAAAACAAAACAAAAAAACAACAAACCAAACAACAACAACAACAAACCACACCCCCCCCCCAAAAAAAAAAAGAAAAAAAATGAAAAAAAAAAATCTAAGGGAAATGGAGGGGGTAAAGTGACCTTTCTGTCCAGGACTAGAAGAGTCCACAGCAAGACAGAAGAGAAAAAAGGGGCAGTGACTTGTTCCATGGTTTCCAAGGCAAGAGTTCCCATTCTTGGAACATAACCAGCCGAAATATTTCACTGGTGCCCTCTCCTGCACACTGTCTTCTCACACAGCTAGAGCTGTCACCAGAGAGTACAAGATTTTCAGTTTTTCCAGGTCTGGAAATAGGTACTGCCCACCACTCACTCTTCCCACAGACTGCATTGGTGTGTGGTCAAAGGGAAATCACAGAATCACAGAATTTCTAGGTTGGAAGAGACCTTCAAGATCATCGAGTCCAACCCATGCTCTAACACCTCAACTAGATCACGGCACCAAGTGCCATATCCAGTCTTTTTTTAAACACATCCAGGGATGGTGACTCCACCACCTCCCTGGGCAAACCATTCCAGTACTTTATCATTCTTTCTGTGAAAGACTTCTTCCTAATGTCCAGTCTATATTTGCCTTGATGCAGCTTGAGACTGTGTCCTCTTGTTCTGTCTGTTGCTGCCTGGACAAAGAGACCAACCCCCAGCTGACCACAGCCACCCTTCAGGAAGTTGTAAAGAGTGATAAGGTCACCTCTGAGTTTCCTCTTCTCCACACTAAACAACCCCAGCTCCCTCAGTCGTTCTTCATATGGCTTGTGCTCCAAGCCCCTCACCAGCCTCGTTGCTCTCCTCTGGACGTGCTCAAGCATCTCAATGTCCTTCCTAAACTGAGGGGCCCAGAACTGGACACAGCACTCAAGGTGTGACCTCAACAGGGCCGAGTACAGGGGAAGAATGATCTCCCTGCTCCTGCTGGCCACACTATTCCTGATACTGGCCAGGATGCCATTGGCCTTCTTGGCTACCTGGGCACACTGCTGGCTCATGTTAAGCCGGCTGTCGACCAGAACCCCCAGGTCCCTTTCTGCCTGGGCACTGTCCAGCCACACCGTCCCCAGTCTATAATGCTGCAGGGGGTTATTGTGGCCAAAGTGCAGGACTCTGCACTTGGACTTATTAAACTTCATCCTATTGGACTCTGCCCCTCTGTCCAGCCGTTCCAGGTCTCTCTGCAAAGCCCTCTGTCCTTCCAACAGATCGACACACGTTCCCAGCTTAGTGTCATATAGTATCCTTCAGAAATCATTCTCAACCACCAGTGTGACTACTGGGAGCACTTACTGGCAGTGCAAATCTGCATCTTTAAAAATCACTATTATAGGTAGCTGGAATGTCTGTGATGATTCTAAAAGTGCTTATGCAACAGATTATCTGTAACATTTTTATTTTAGTATTTTAAAAATTATTTAATAAATCAGCTAGACAACCTTCTCAGGCATTCTCAGGCTTGTGAATGTGCAGGAGGGAAGAAGAAATTAGGAAAACTCTAACATATTCAGTTCCCTGATAGTGTAAAAAAACCCAGAAAATGTATCCATGGGTGTTGGAGAGTGCCTTGTCCCATTTTGTTTCCAAGGTATGAAATTTTCTCTTGCATATTACAAAACACTAAAGAGAGTGCTTTCATTCAGTTCATTTGCTGCTTACTGGACCGTGCCCCACTGATGACAAGCACACTAGCTAGCCACCTATCTCAGGTCTTTTGTGCCTTGTAAACTGTTGGAGAGCCTTGGAGGTCCTCTTCCTTAGAGACATTGTGCAATACACTGCAAAAAGCAGGAGTAGAGATGGCACTGGCCATGCTTTTATTCAGAAATTATTCAGTAAGAAGGACTATCTTTTCTTTAGCCTGCTGAGTTCGCACTTTACCACCCTCCACCAGCTGAGAATCTTCTGCTGTGTACATGAAGAGGGCAAGAGATGTTTCTTAAAATGGCATACACATCTTATCAACATCGATATTCTCCTGAGAAAGTAAGATCCCTGCTGTTCAAACTGAATGTTATCACCATGAAAGCAGCATTCGGGCCATCATTCTATTCTGTGGGTGACAGAAACCTGTATTGTCTTTCAGGTTGAGATGGTTAGGTTATATGGGTAAAGTGCCATATATGCACAGTACTAACACTGTCTGCAGAGTGGTTTGTGAAGTCCATTCTTCTAAACCTTAGCTATTATCTTAAGCACACCAACTAGAGGAATAAAATCATCAATAATGTAAAAATCTTCTCTACCACAGGATCTTCAGCTGCCTTGATGACACCAAAATGACATAGACCTGTGGAAGTCAGGATGAAAAAGCCACCAGGTGTCAAAACCATTCAGCTTGGACAAAAAACATCTGCCCTGTTGGGTGATCCTGGAGATGGGGGCAGGAAAAGTTTACAGTCAATCCTCAGGCATATTTCTTTCTCATGCAGAAGATTTCATGTTAAATATCCCAAGACTACATGCTGAGTGAATAGATTTTCTTCTGCACAAGTTGCCATGCTGGTGTGTGTGCCTACAGGACAACTCATAATGACTTTGGCATGCGCTAAGTGTCAGTGTTTGCCAAACTGTCATGAGGATCCACCAGCAGAAATAAGCTCTCTTTCCATTATCCTGGAGATCCCAGTGTAAAGTCAGATATTTGCATGAAAATAACCTTTACTGCCTTCCCTAATCTCTCCTGCTATGATAACAGTAAAGCAGCTTTCAGGAGTTGTTGATCCATGTTCAGTCTGATGTAACAGAAAAGGGCAGAAATGAAAGCGAGAAGCTGGGTTAGCAGGCTAAAAGAAATTTTGCACAGAATTTCTTTCTCTGACTCTTTTGAATCATACTCTCAAGCTGATATGTGCTAAAAGCCTTGGAAGACATGGTCAGAAATCATAGAATCATATATAATAGTTTAGGTTGGAAGGCACCTTAAAGATTACCTCATTCCAATCCCCCTGCCATGGGTGGGGAACTTTCCACTTGACCAGGCTGTTCAGAGCCCCATCCAGCCTACTTCCAAGTGTGGGGAGTCCACAAGCTCTCTAGGCAACAAATGCCAGTGCCTCACCACCTTTATAGCAAAGAATTTCTTCCTAGTACCTAACCTAAACCTACTCTCCTTCAGCTTAAAGCCATTCACCACTGTCATATCACTACCTGCCATATTGAAAAGTCCCTCTCCAGCTTTCCTGTGGCCTTGTTTAGGTACTGGAAGGTACTACTAGGTCTTCCTGAAGCCTTCTCTTAACGAGGCTGAACATCTCCAAGTCTCAGCCTGTCTTCACAGGAACAGATGTCCCGTGATTCATTTAGTGACTCTAGTCTGTACTCATTCCAACAGGTCCATGTCCTTGTTATGCTGACCCCCAGAGTTGAATGCAGCACTCTGGGTGGGGTCTGACGTGATCAGTAGAGAGGCAGAATCACTTCCCTTGACCTGCTGCCACGCTGCTTTGGATACAGCTGAGGATGTGGTTGTCTCTCTGGACTGCAAGCATACATTGCTGGGTCATATTGACCTTCTTGTCCATGAACACCCCTGAGTCTTTCTCCCCAGGGCTGCTCTCAATCCATTCTCCGCCCAGCCTGAATTTGTACTTGGGATTGCTCCAACTCCAGATGCAGGACCTTGTACTTGGCCTTGCTGAGCTTCATGATGTGTGTACATACCGGCCTCTTAAGCTTGTCAAGGTCCCTCTGGATGGCATCCCTGCCTTCCAGCTTGTTGACCTTACCACACAGCTTAATGCTGTCAGCAAACTTGCTGAAGGATCCAGGTGCCGAACCTATTTTAGGGCCAAATCCGATCACCTACGGAATTGCAACATAGAGTCTGCTACAGACAACTTAAAAATGTACTTGTATTTGGTCATCTCAGATAAGCATGCATGTGCCCAGGGAAAGAAATATTGTGCCAAGTCACTTTTGGTGCTATGGAACACATCTCAGAAATAGCAGGGCATGTGAAGTTTAGTCAAAAGAAACCCCCTAACTGGGTAAGGAAGGAGATTTGGATCTGGTAGATTGGCTTGCAAAAAATAGGAAGCCAAAATAATTGTCCTTTAAGGGCCTGCACTTGCTCCATTTCACAATGTTTTGCAATTTTTAAAAAACAAAAAAAAAACCCAAAAAACCAACAAACCCAAACCAAACAAACCTGCTACAAAAATATAGCTGCTACAAAGTTTGTTAACATGCTGCGGGTCTGTTCACATAGCTTGGCTGAAAACGCTGCAAGGCAAAAGTAACAACAAAGATGTGCACCCCTTCTCTTCCTGTTCACCTTAATGAGGTGTGAACTCAAAGGGCTCTGCATGCCATTTAAATGTTACCATTAAGCCTCAGCTTTTATTTATTTTTTCCCCCCTATTAAAAACAATGATGTTACAGTTCCTTAGCAATCCTGTGGATTGAGAGAAACAAGGGCGCGGAGGAAGAAATTACACTTTGCCCTGTTATTAAGGAGAGTTGAGGAGCTGAAGGCTCTTGTATGGAACATACACAAGGTTTGCTACCTTTCAGTGTTTCACTTATCTCCTAATCTTTTAATTTTTTTGGTGATGATGTGATGACACAGTTGAGTGGTGATGTTGTGATAGTGTTTCTGCCATATTTTAATAGAAGAAGAGGTCTAAACAAACAAAAGTACATAGTATGAGACTATTAATTAGGCAGGAAGAAATGCTGTGCATCAGGATTCTGCAGTTGCTTTCCTGGACAAGGAAAGGGACACTTGTTGCTGACTAAACTTGTATACACCATGTTTCCTTTCCAAAGGAAATTATCCAAAATGAAAAATCTGTTCTACTGCACAGAATTTTAGAAATAATTTTATGAAATCTGCTTGAATTCTCCCCTATCTAATATACCAGAGTAGGGCAGGAAACAACTGGCACTTGAACCTGCCACAGCAGGTGGAAACTCCAGGCTTTGCTTGGCAACACAGGGAATTACTGACAACAGCCTCTGCAAGCCTTCTGACCAGTACTCGCCATCTCTATGCCCAATGCATTTCACCCTGGACTGCAGAGTGCTTGCCTGGGGGAAGCAACAGAAGGAATCATTTCGCCACTGCCAAAATGAGAGTTATAATTCTCCTAGTTGCTAGGAGACTGTGCAGGAGGCTCGGCGGGGCTGGGGTCCTGTAAAGAGCAGCATGGCAAAAGTATGAACTTCCAGAAGTAATGAGCAAGTGTTGTGCACATGTGCAAATCATGGAGTTTTCATGGTGCCCTGCTCAGATAAAACTGAAAGGGTTGTTTCAGGAATAGGAAGCAGCAACTTTTTACTACAGTGGCCTTTCTGTGAAAACTGGGAAGCTCCTACTTGAAAGCTGGTAGGGCAAGAGCATTTTTTCACATGTGCAAAATGATGTATTCATTCAAAGCTATGTGGTTTTCTCAGCTGCCCTGTTATGAATAAGAATGGCTTATGTCATTGCACACAGTCAAACTGTACTGAGATCCTGCTTATTGCATTTTGTTTAACGTGATCCTAGTTTGCTCAGTTTATCCCATGACTGGACTTCTTCAAGACTGGACTGTTGAACAACTGATATACCAGGCTCCCTTTCACTTATTTAATTTTCCTGTCCTGTCAGGTAGTAAGCAAACCTTGAAAACACAGAGATTTTAATAAAGTAGATTTACACGAGCATCTTCAAAAATAATGTCTTGAAACATTTGATATTTCTCACAAATTCTGTTATAAAGATGTCAAATAATTCTTTTGTTACTTGTTTTAGTGGAAATTCTGCAAGTGAGTCTATCTTCTTTCAGATTGCTATCTACTTATACACAGATGAGTAACTGACCTGGTAACAATTATCCATGGAAGAAAACTATTTACAGTCTTTTCCTGTTTTATCCATTCTGAATGTTAAAAAGTATCAAGTATATAGATAGGAAAACCTCAGAAAACCAAAAAAAATCCAGAATCAACAGAACTTAAGGTCAGCCTGTTACAAAATATATGAGCCCTTGATTACATTTACGGAGCAGAAAGTCATAATCAACATGTTACTGCTATGGAACTCAGAAATCAAAAGCAATGGAAGTGATACATAACACAATTTTAGAACTTAAAAATATGTTCACAAAAGTTGCTTATGATCATCTAGGTTTAAACTAAACTGATAAAGAACAACAACTTTGTGCAATACATTTTTTCTTTCTAAAGGACTGAAATACTAATTTCTTGATGCCATTATTTCTGTCATCTGATATATATAAATCAATTTAGCAGTTGTTTGCTAAATCACATGCAAAGCTAGGCTTAGTAAATACACATACTCAACAAAACCAACCAACCAGTCAACAAAACAGAGAAAGCTGCAGAGAGTAATGAGATTGTCTACCAGAAATTGAATCTTTGTCAGCAATCACGACAGTAGCACCAAAATCAAACATAAGAACAAAAAAAAAAAAACAAAAAACAAAAAACAAACAAAAAAAACCAAACAAAAAAACCCAAAAAACAAAACAAAACAAAACAAACCCAAAAAAAACCAAAAAAAAAGCCTCAAAACCTAAATGAAATTCTCGCAAAAACTCTGTTAAGCATTGATGACTAGCACAATTTCTTTATTGTGTGCAACTTTCAAAAATAAAACTTTCATTCTATAGAAAAAGGGAAAACATTTAAAATTTAAAAATCAACACCTGCAGACTCTTTTTGTCATGGAGTAAAGTCTGCTCTCCACTCGACTGACTGGCTGGTGTAAAATTTCCAAAATCGGCCACACACAGCATGAACAGTCATTTCCCTTGCTCAGTGAACAGACAAATTCATAATTCATTTTTTCTAGGTTTCACTTCTTTGTAAAAGGATTTTACTTTATACAAGACAAACTCTGAAAAATTAAGCAGAACTCTACAGTGGTTGGTCTTAAGTCTGAAAGCTTGTATTTCAAATTCTTTTCCTATTTCATGGCAATTTCTGCTTAATTTTAAGAGTAGACTGCATTTTTAGACGCTTAAACTGTTTTTCTTGAATCAAACAAAAGAAAATTAACTTCCTGAGAGGCCCCCATACTCCCAGCAATGGTCTCCAAGTAATTATGAAGATTCTTTACAGTTTGTACTTGCCAATTTTTAACAGGAAGGAATGTATTTTGTTATCTGATTGATTACAACTCTTCAAACACTTTTACCTCATGCAGTTTTATTTATTTCATTGTAAGTGCTTTAATTGTGTAGGAAGTTTTAGATGTGAAATCCTTCCTCTGTGAGGTTGCCTTACTGCCGTCGGGTTAGGACTGGAGAACAATTCCTCTGGAACGGAGTTAATCCTACAGAGAGCAAGCAGTGCGATGTGATAGTTTATAAATGGTGGCATCTGAAACCACGAAATTACACAACCTGTGTGCAAAAACCCTTCAGGAGAAAAAAAAAATGCGAAGAACCGTAGTCGTCAAGCGTGGCCTAAAAGGGCTAAACTAAAATATTATTCGTCCCTAATCCGCAAAATCCCGCGGCGGCCTGCTGCGTGCAGCAGCCGCCAGGCGGAAGCGGAGAGCCGCGCTTCCCGCGGGCCGGCGGCGGAGCGCAGGGACACATGGAGCAGGCGGAGGAGGAGGAGCAGCCNGGCCCGGCCGCTTCGCCCCGCGCTCGCATGCGGGGCGCAGGAGGAACGCGGGCGTGGAGGCGCAGCGGCGTCCTTGCCGTGAAAATACACATCTATATGTGTGTAGATGTGTAAGAGTTTAAAACTTGGGCTTGGGGAGAAGAAATTCTTGGGCCAAGCTCAAGTCAGGCGCCACTGAAATGTGCTCTCCGGCCTGGCAGCTCAAAAGGGGAAAGGAGACTGGGAAGAGAGGAAGAGGAGGAGGAGCAGCGCTCTGCCCACAGGCTTTGACTTTAACGCCTTTTCCCTCGCTCACTCCAAGAATTTTCATCCCATTCGGTGTCAGGCAAAAAGCTGGCAACAAAATTAATCCAAAACAAAGCCAATAATAATTCTAATAATACCAATAATACTAAAAATACTAATAATACTAAAAACACTAACAATACTAATACTAAAACTAATGATAATACTAATGCTAATACTACTAATATTTTGAGATAATAACAATAGTAATCCTTCCCTTTCCCCTAAGGAATCCCCCAAAACCCCCCAAACCAGCAACAGCAAACAAAACAATATAAAACAAACAAACAAACAAACAAAAAAACCCTAACTCTCTGAGTCCTTGAAAAAATTGAGATGCATCCTGGAAAATGTGAAGCCAAAGGCTGAGTGGTGTGTTGCATATTTCAAGATCCCATTTATTTAATACAATACACCACAATGGTACATAGTGCTTAAGTGATTTCTATTTTTTACATATATATATATATA